>CATIWR010018662.1:0-23167 GCA_949677035.1 Omphalea diandra | reverse complement strand
TTTACATATCATTTCTCCAATTCTCTGTTCCTTTATTGTTCACAACTATCCTTTTCTTTCTCCACTTTGATCTAAGTTATCCTACAAAAATTATTACTTTATTGGAAAAGTCAAATTTTTATGAATTTGGGTTCTTGATTGTTTGATTTGATAATTTCCAGCTGGATATTCTACCCTAAATAAAAATATCCATATTAATTACAACTTTGTTCGGGATCAAATACGATAAGGCATTGTCCAAATTCAGTTCACAAAAAGTTCGGATCAAATTGCAGATATATCGACAAAACCATTGGGTCAGATTCTTTTTTCATCACATTTGCGCAAGCTTCGCCTACGGTCATCCGATGCTTCGCTTGAGGGGGGCTGTTACTGATATGGATATTTTTATATCTTGTACTCTAAATTTCTTATTTAGTGTTTATTTTTAATTGTAGTAATTATCATAATTATATGCTTAATTATATGCTTGATTATAGGCTTGATTATAAGCTTAATTATATGTTTAATTATAGGCTTGATTATTGGCCTAATTATAGGCTTATATACAAGGAAAGTATGTCTGTATATAAGGCTGGTTCTCTGCCTTTATCATATATACATATTTTCTAAAATTCTTCAAACTCTTTTCTTCTTCTCATTATTTACAAAAACCCTCTAATATTTCTTGAACAACTGTCCAAACTTTCTTCACTCCTCTGGTGTGACATCATTAGCAATGATCAAGATGTTTAGTTTTTTTATGTGCCAAGTTTAAATACAGTGGTATGCACAGTATTAATATTAAATATACTCATGAAATGATGCATGCTACACACACTACCATTAGTAAACACATCACAAAAGTAAGCAAACTTATAATTCATTGCCTTAAACTTAGAAAGGAATACATCATCATCCTCAAAGAGGCTAGAAACAAGAACATCAGTAGTGATAGGAAAGTTGGCTTCATCTAGTTGGTTGACAGGAGTTTCATCTCTTTAGGTCTTTTCTCCTTCTTCACCCTATACTTCATTAGTTAATGCCCTAAGATCTATATTTTGCATGAAATCTACTTCTTTCCCATTCTCTGTACTAGCAATAACCTTGACAACTCCCTTAAAACTCTATTTCAGATGATCATCCTTTAGTTCAATTTTCAAAAAATTTGCCCAAAGTGTTGTGCCATCTGCCATGGTATGCTTAATCTTAGTCACACGGTATTGCATTTCTCCACCATTTACCTCCTCGATGGAGTTCATAATCATGCTCTTGATGTCCTCCAATTTAATGTTTATATAGATGGCCTCAGTGAACTTGCTTGGCCCAGTACACTCCCACTTTTAATCCATAAAGTGTGCACTTTGTTTTATTGAGTCAGACCCCTTCTTTGCATGATCTTCCTTAGTGGCCCAAAAATTCTGACCCAGTGTGTATTGCTCTTTTTGTTCATCAGTGATCCTCTTATTGTCATTACATGGCCATGTAGATGGAAGACTATATAAAACCATAAACTGACATGATTCTTGATCATCTTTTATCCTTGTAATTTGTTTGCCTTTCTTCTTTCTCTTATTCTTTTCATTCTCCTCTTTTAATGAGTCTCAATAATTTTGATATCCCAGTTCACTAACATCCATTTGAAAGAAGGCCTTCCCGAGCTCATCTATATCACTGCTTAATGACTTCTCATTCTCAGTGGTCTATTGCTTAATTTTTATGGTGACTACTCCTTTCACAAAGAAATCTAATAATAATTTGTGCAAATTTATCATTTTTGGCTCCAACCCTTTATCATGATGCCCTAATCCTTTCTTTGTTGTCTGGATGGGAATCTTCAAAAACTCTGATATTCTAGTAGAATTCTTCCCTATCCCTTATCCTAGCAGGAAATTCATGTTCTTTATAATCCCTATCACCTTGGGATGAACCCATTCATCAATGACTCCAGCAACCTAAAATTCTCAAAGATGTAAAACAACCATACTCAAAGTTGACACAATTTCCCCAACCTCTGCATAGATGGTCATAATCTTTAATTTGTAAGGAATCTTGACTTTCTAACGAAAGGTGGAAGGCATACCGCCCAACAAGTGATACCTTGGTCTTCCTAATAATAGCGAGAAGGTGACTGGGATATCCAAGACTTTACATTCCATTATTAACTCCATTATGCTTGTTTTCACTAGGGTCTTGAATACATGTGAAGTTGGCCTCTTGCGATCATTATAGGCCCTGATGACACTAACTAAAGCCTCCAAATATTTGTTAAACAACCCAAATTTGTGTAGTAACTTTGAAGGACAAATATTAGTTGTAGACCCATCATCTACCATTATATATGACATATGCCTACCTTTCACCTCAACTTGAATGAATAAGGCCAAATTGTGATCCTTTCCTTCTGGTGGCAAATCTTTATTTGATAAAATGATTTTACAATGTGATGGCATCAATGGGAGTAACTTCCTTTGAGATAATTAAACTTGACAAAGCCTCAACCATAACCTTTTTATGCTTTTGGGAGGTAATAAGCAAATTCCATATACTGATCTAGGCTAACATCTTCTTCAACAGTTTTACAATAAGATTGCCATCCTCTTTTTCCTCCACAATATGTTCATTCATCTTATTCTCAGCCCTTGGTTCTTTTGGAGCTTCTTTATTGGGATAATATTTTCTACTATGGGTCACATGGCTTACCTATTTCATCTCTCTCTTCATCGCTCTCCTCCCACAACTGAATCATTTTCTTCCTCACACCTCTTTTGTCTCCTTATCTAAGCTTTTTTAGGAATTAATGGTGCAAACAACCACAGCTTCCTTCAAGACCTCTTTGATAGTAACAACAACTTTCTCAAAAATTCCAAAATCTATCATGAATGTTCCCTGATTTGGAGGAGGAACATTATGATAGTTTTAGAGAGGATTCCCATGGATGTTGAGTGTTGGACTAGGTTGGTTGAACCTAAGTCATAAACCTTTTTTGATCTTGACAACATAGATTGATCAGTTTTAATACTTTTATTAAGAGTTATTTTGCAGATTTTAAGTTAGTTTTTTCATTAGAAGTTGGATAGAATTTAAAATCTCCAACCTTGAGAAGTTCATCCAAATTCGTGGTGTGTTTATCCTAAATAATGATCGTGAATTAGTCATAAGGATGGATGAAGCTAGGCTAGAGGAATTCGCGGCCAAATTCACAGACGCGATCTAGCCGAAGAAAGTGAGCTTAAGTCATAAAGGAATTCACGGTGTGTATCGCATATGGCTCATGACTGCGACTTTTATAGTGACAAAGGAGGGAACCAAAGTCACAGCCACAATATGCCAAGTGTCCAAGGTATCCGTTAAAGATAAAAAATTATGAGGGCAAATTTATGGTCGCAATGGCGACTCCTCTTTAAATAGAGGAATTCGTGGTCCCAGTCGTGCCCAAGGCAAAGGCAACTCGTAATCACAACTTTTAAGAAGCAGGTAGAACACAACAACTATATTTCTTAGATAACCAATGAGCAACTAACACATGGACTAGCCGTTAGACACAAGACAAGGTTCTCTACTGCAATTTTTGGCACCTCAGTGCAAATTGGAAAGTCGGACCATGAAATTGTAGTAACAACAGTGACTTTAGCCTGACAAGCATTTAATGAAAAATCTATCTAGCACAACTTGGAGATTTGTTGATAGTTTTAGAGTAACATCTCTTTAGTGGATGTGGGCTATAAATACTCCACCAAACAGATGTAAATGCAAAAGAATTCATTAATTTGTAACCTAACTCTTGCCAATTTGCTACTCATTCTTTTTTTTCTCATTTATGTGTCATTAATTGTTAAGTGTGAGCAATACACACCATTGTAATAGGTTGAGAGTTAGCTTAGATTCAAAACTCTTGTAAGAGGTTGAAATGTGAGCCTATACAAAACACTTGAGAGAGGTTGTTGTGTGAGTCTAAAAAACACAAGTTGTAAGGCTTTTGTGTGAACCATAACACAAGTTGTAAAAGTTTGGTGTGACCTTAGAAATGCCAGTTTAGTGAAGTGAAATACATAATTGTGAAGAATTGGGGAGTGGACGTAAGGTTTGGTAATACCCAAACCATTATAAACCTTTGTGTTATTTCCTCTCATCTTCTTCTTCACCTTCAAATCACTTGAACTCACCTTTTTAATTTTGAAAATAGCCACCAATTCAACCTCCCTTCTTAGTGCACCAGTCCAACACTAGGCCTTCTAAAATTCAGTGGAACAATCGTCCTGTTGTCAATGAGATCCTGAATCTTGTGCCTCAATCTATAGCAGTCATCGATGTTGTGACATGCTCCTTGATGAAAAACACAATAGGCATTGGTATCATGCCCCTAGGCAGTGGATTAGAAGGTGATCTTGGTATAAGAGGCTTTAACACTCTCTTCTGTTACAACCTCTCAAATGCCTTGGACAGAGGCATCCCCAAATTAATAAACTATCTTGGCATTCTTACTATATTGACATTGGCCATCTTGTTTCCTTTAGCCTAAGGTTAAGATAGTGCAATTCTTCTTTTTCATACTATCTTTTTGACTGAGACTCCATTTTTTCACCCTATAAACCTACTTTTTGAAGGTTCTCAAAGTTCTTGAATAACATTCCTCTAATTTTGGTGCTAATACCAGACAAAGCTCCCTTAATATTCATTTGGACTTATTCTCTCTTCGTAGGCCTTGTGATCACCTCTAAAGCCATCTTCTTCCATCTCTTGATGTAGTCATTGAAGCTTTCATTAGTTTTCGACTTAAAAGACTCCAAATCTTGTA
The DNA here is from genome assembly GCA_949677035.1 of Omphalea diandra. NCBI lineage: Eukaryota > Viridiplantae > Streptophyta > Magnoliopsida > Malpighiales > Euphorbiaceae > Omphalea > Omphalea diandra. Next base: position 18,390 of record CATIWR010018662.1, on the reverse strand, counting down.
ACGTGACCTCTAGATCAAAATTACAAGCATAGTGACTCTCAAAAGCTTCGGTCAATTCCTTCTAATCTTTTTTGACAATCTTCGATTGGTTAAAATGTCATGTCTTTGTGGACCCTATTAATTACAATTCAAAAAGTTCTAACATGGTGTCCATCGAAACCCCATACACCTTCATGACTAACATGTATGAATGAACATGGTTCTTAACTTTTTGAACCCCCATAAACTTAAGGAGATTAGACATGTAGAAATTAGCTAGTAGTTTTTCAAGTTTGTGAGCTAGCAATTCCTCAATGTTTATCCCATTCTTCGAACCATTAGCACCCCAAGCCTTATGTATTTTCTTTAACTATTTGGTGAAATCATCAAATCGAACACTCTCTTTCTCACTTTTTACAAATTTGTCTAAAATTGTAGTAGTACTCCTTACTTTTTAGGCAAACTTACTTTCATAATACTCTTTCATCTTGAATAAATTATTAATAATTACCACAGGTTAGGCTGCTTCATTAGTGTATTCCTTTTATTGATTCTATTAGGAGAGGTCTCCCTCTTTTTAAGAATCTCATTAACACACTGGTTTACCTCTTCGGTAATTTTCTCCTTCATCTTGCGATTAAAGTTGGCCATCATATTCTTTAAGACCTCAAGCAATATGGTTGGTTCCATGATTACATAAAGCTTTTAACTTGCACACGATGTTTTACACTTCCTAGCAAGTCGACTACCCCTTCTCTTCTATAAAGGTTTGGATGAAGCTATGATGGTTGTAAGACAAGTGTTATTAGTATGATGCATGAACACATAATCGGTGCATGTATACATGTTATGTACATATGATGGTTGCAAGACAAGTGATGCATGAACATGTAATTGATACATATATGCATGTCATGTACAAGTCATTCTTATACAAGATCTTTCCAACCTTATTCCTCTCATACACAACATGTATGCATGTAATGTACAAATCATTCTTGTACAAGATCTTTCCAAACTTATTCCTCCTACACATAAGGTTTAGTGACTCTTTCCTAAATGGAGTCTCATTCTCAAAATATCATAGGGCAAGGAATGCACGAGGTCACCTCGGATCGAGAAGAGTTAAAATTTCAAAAGAACATATATACAAAGGTATTAAAAGAAAGAACCCTTTACATATGCAAAGGAATGTGTACAGAAAAGGAAAGATATCCCTTTAAGGGGAAATGGACATACATAAAGAGTATTTACATGGTAGGGAAAGGGATACACAAGTATTTACAAGTGAGGGCATAGTTACATCAAAAAGGGTAGGGTGACATTTATGCTTACATTAGGGATACCTCACCAAGTTCTTTGAGAACTTTCACTCTGAAGAATAAATACAAACAAGTAGGGTTCCCTATTCCAAGGTTATATTGGCTCTTACATACACCTAATGGTTGAGAGACTTATTGTAATTGATGGCTCACATAAGCTTAGAGGGCGATTATCGTAATCTCTCATTCGACATACCTGAAGGTACTAGGCTCATGAGTGATGAATCCTCCTCACAATCTCCTAAGCTCAAATAGAGCTTAAGTCTCAAGTTTAAAAAACCATCAGTTTATCTAAAGGTAACCCAGTGCTTTTGGTAAAGTGTGAATGCTACGTAAATACAATATACTTACTCAATATCAAGTTTAAAATATTAAAAGTGAATCAATGATTAAATATGCAGTCAACTTCAAGCCCCCAGTGGAATCATCACTGTGAGCGCCTAGGTGGTTTCGTTCAAACTAGTGGATCTCACTTGCGAATTTATTCTTTTATTGATCAAAGGGGGATCAAGAGGATGGGGGTCTTTACATTGGTAATCTTTCTAAGCTATGCCATGTGATTAGACCAGTAGGGGGTTTTTGTTAGGCCTTGTGTAATTTCAAAGCCCTTAGTCCAAAATGATGGCCATTGGAGGACCAAAAGTAAGACAATACATTAGTACTATCTTTAAGAAATGTGGAGTCACCACCTAACATTGGTCAAGACAAAAATCTTGGGAAGATAAAATCTGAATCTAATCTAAGTCAATTAGAAGGCCCATTTTGTTTTTACCCCATCTGAGATTGGGTTTGAAAATTGGGTATAGCTTGGGGAAAAGGTTAGGCACCCCGAGCCGCTTAGATATTAGGATTCGACTACCGGGCATCATTGGTTCACTTTTAATATCTTAACTAAGTTATTGATTAGTCTAATTAACAATCTTAAGCATGCCTCTAGCATAATGAAGCCAATAAAATCATCTCACCAATCCAAAGGATAGTGGCATCATGCATCATGGTATAGGGATCATCGTGCATATTCATACATCCATCTAAGCATAATCATCTCAAAGGGAGAGGGGGGTCATGCATCATGGTATAGGGATTATCATGCATGTCCATACATCCATCTAAGCATGGTTATCTCAAAAGGTAGAAGGAGTCATGCATCATGGTATAAGGATTATCATGCATATCCATACATCCATCCACGCATAATCATCTCAAGGTGAAAGGGGGTCATGCATCATGGTATAGGGATCATCATGTATATCCATACATCCATCCATCACAATCATTCATAATCACATAAGATGATGGCCAAGACCAAATTCATGGTTGAAACCTAAGCAAGAAAACCTACACCTAAATAAGGAGAACAAGTCAATAGGTGACAGTAATATAAATCAAACCAAATAACTCAAAACATAAAGAATGAATATAATGCATATTACCATCTCTCTCATGCATAGGTTCCTAAGTATGCATCTAAGTACATAATATCACAACCCAACATCACATGAAAATCATTAAAACATTAAAACATAAATATATGCATTATGAAGTGGGGCAAAGAACCATAAATATGCAATACAAAGCATAATGGAGGATTTTCAATAGCATAAGGGTAAATCATTACAAAAAAGGTCCTTGAGTTGACGCATCCATTCTTTTATTGCTCCAAAGGAGCTAGTTATCCCTAGACACCACTAACCATCACAAGGGTTAAAATGCCACTAGTCAAAGGGGAAATCACAAGGCTAAAATACTATTCACTTATTTTAAACACAAACATAATCATAAAAGGCTCTCAAGATAATTGGAACCTTAAGTTTCTTGCTTGATCACTACCCTAAAATGATAAAAAAAAAAAAAAAAAAAAAAAGACTCATGATCATCATATTAAGTCTTAAATAAAAGAACATGAAACCTTGCATAAGCAAGATGAGTGAAATCACTTTAAAATCATGTCAAAGTTTAACTTTTAAAATGAATAGGAGTCCTAGGGTGTTATACCTCATCTTATTATATTGTTTGAGCGCTGAGACATCTCAAAAAAGGGTTTTGAAAAAGGAGAAGTTTAGATGGAGAATAAAATTATTTTTGTAAAATTTTTCATAGGCAAATTGGGCTATACAACCTAAAATAGGGGTTGTACAACCTAGAAAGAAGGTTATACAACCTATAATCAAGGTTGTACAACCCCTGTTTTTAAGGTTTTAAAAATAGAAGAAGAAAAAGAGGATAAGGAGGAAATGAGGTTCTTGATGCCTTCTTCAATGATAATTTACCGTCAAAGGCTAACTTGGTAATTAATATCCTCCCAAAATGCTTAGGGAATGCAAGAAGCGAAGCAAATAGGCTTTGTTCTACCTAGATGTAAGTTAGGGTTTAGGATTTTTATGCTAAATAATGTTTGAGAGTGAATTTTGGCAGAATTTTATCAAGGTTCTCTAAGCATCTCCTCTCTTTTCAAATGAGAGGAGTATTTATAGATGGTGGATGAATGCACAAAGCTAGAAATGGTTATGGTCATAACTTGTCTTCATCAAATCACAATGATGGAGATGGATCTCCTGAAATTAAGTTTGCATATGTGTTGTATAACTAAGAACAGATTATTCATCCATCTGTCAGGGTTGTACAACCCTAAGGTTGAAGGGGGGAGATCAATTCCAGAAGGTTATGGGGTTAGGATTTAAGGAAGGATTGTACAACCAAGATTGTGGGTTGTACAACCCTAATTACTTAGTTGTACAACCCAACTTAATGGGTTGTACAACCTATTTACTCAAGGTTATGATTATGGGTTTGGTGTTAGGCTTTTAGTTTTAGACTTGGCTTTGGACTTTTTTAAGGTTTACTAAGGCTTTTATCTCTTCTTTTGGCCATTCCCCTTGCATTCTGGAAATGAATTTAGTGATCTTCATCATTGAGCTTTGCATCCAAAGGTCTCAAATCTAATGCTTACAATAACTATCTTTATACAATCCAAATAAGTAAAAGCTTTTAGAATAGGAGAAGATCTACCCACTAAGCTACATAAATAAAAGGTTAGTCACACAACCAACTTCATATAATCTAAAGAAATATAATTAAACACTTTATGTGTACCAAACACAAGTGCACCCTTATTCTCCTTTAGAAATAACCCCACTTAAAGAGGTAAAGGCTAATATACTTCTATAAACTCTACTTAAATCAATCTTCAAAATCATAAAGTCTTTAGCAAAACTTTAAACACTTAAACCTTACGAAAGAACACAGGAATCTAAGTAACGCCCCTTATCTTTTATTAAAATCTTCATTTTCTTAGGCATAATATCCACTCAGTGGTATCTCTAAAGGCAATGCCAATGCGAATGCCCAGACACCTCCTCTACTCACCCTTCTCTCTATTATTTATTTTAAAGATTAGAATTCAAAATCCTCTAAAGACTATCCTCCAATAAATTTAGTAGCCTATACAAACCTCTGAGTGGTTTATGCAAACTACTAAATAGTCTATACATAACACTTCTACTACTCGCAATATAATAACTTTATCCTTTTAGCTTTTTATTTTACTTTATTTTTATGTTTGTGCTTTTATGTTTGGTTACCTCGATGGATAATTAGGAGAGGCTTCAATAGCCTTTGAACTCTATGACCCTTCTTGTATTATATTATTTTATATGTTGGTAGTTCATTACACCCTTTCCATGCATTTGATGTACAATTATGACTTATATATGGTTATGTCCATATGTTAATATACATGTAGCATCATGCTTTATGCATACATCACATACCTCACCCATATATATATATATATATATATATATATATATTATTTATGGGTTTTGAGTTGTAAGGCAACCATGAAAGGAGGTAAACCTTAAATTATTATGATATTCCTAGTTTAGGATTCCTCATGCCATGGAACTGTGAGATTGACCTTATGGATTTTTTATAGCTTTAAGACCTTTGATACTTACCACAAAACTTATGATGTTTTAGCATGTATACATTTACATTACTCTTATGTACCCTCCATCCTTAATGATGGTTATATGTTTTTATGGTTTAGATATATGTATATGGGTGAATCTATTAGATGAATGTTTAAGGTTGCTAAAATAATTAATTAACTAATACGGGCAAAAAGATAAAATGAACCAAAGATTCACCAAAGGCCATATCCCTAATTTCAGGTGATCTAGGTATCTAAGTCATACACAAGTCAAAAACTCCAATCTTTGGTAGGGTGAATTTATGTCTTTCAAACTCCTATTTGGACCAATAACCTTCCTCACTTAAAATTTATCTCAATTGAAGTTGGGTGCAACTTCATTATAATCTAGAGGTATTACTAGTGTACTACCCTAGTAAGGTCCCTAGTGACCTTCACATTTGTCTCAAGCTTTGCCTCTTTATAAGCCCATCCTAGGGTCTCACTATGAACCTACACACGTGTCATTCTTTGGGACTTCACCAAGTGTGAATCTAGCCCCTTTGGTCCCTTAATGGCTGATAAAACGTCAAAAGTTGTAAGCCAAATCCCACCGTTTGACTACATAGCCCTGATTTCAAGGTATTTATAGTGGCAACTCCACTAGGGACTAATGGAGTTAATTTCACAACACGAATCTTTAGTTCATTGTATATTTTGTTCCTATATTAATCAATTCTAAAATGCATTTAGTAGATTACACATACCATGTGCACTAGGCAACTTTGAATCCAACTGATGGGTCTTTTAAACATGAGAATTCAGTTGTATTTAGGCTTAGGAGATTATACGGAGAAAACATTACTCGCATGTCAAGAATCTTCAAGTATGTTAAATAGGAACTAACAATTGTCCCTAAGTTTGTGAGATCCATCGACTATAATCCTTCAAATAAAAAACTTATATAGGAATTATAGTGCCACGAAATAAGGTACGCTTCATGATTGCTTGTGTTTCTTGTGAGAGGTTAAAGAGTTCAAAAGATCACAAATGAATTTTTGTATATCATTCCATAATATAAATAATAATGTATATCCAATCTCCACTAGATATATCATCCTCTAATGTAAATATTTGTGTATGTCCCATTCCTTTGTCATATATAGGTTTTTTTTTCAAGATAAAAATATAATTATAGATATAATGTACTTTATTAATTAAGACAAGTATTATGCATTTTAAGGTTTTCATCTTGCTCGTTTTGAGGTTCATACGTATTCACTACCCCTTAATGATAGGTGAATTGATCACTCTTATGAAAAGCGACTATACCTCATGTGTGTGAGAAATAAGGTTGGAAGAAAATATGTTCATAATTGAATAACAAGTCCATTTTATGCATACATGCACATTTATAACTTGTTTAAATATCATATTAATAATCTTTACTTTATAGCCATCATAGTGCTACCTAAGCCTTCATGAAAGCAATGAGAGAATAGCACAACAAGAAAAAGTAAGACACCCAATTTGATACAAAGTAGCAAATTATGAAGAGAACCAAAAGCCACAATGGAGCAAGCGACCAAACAACATAAAATGAGCTTATGGAAAGGTTTAAGATAGAATTGGATTAGATAATAAGGGACCGCATCTCAAGAGAGCTTCAAAAATAGCTAGTAGAGTTATTATCTAAGAAGAATGAGGCGTCATTGAGCTAGGTTGATAAAGGTAAGGACACAATGGACACTTCTCCTCTTCCACTAGTGATCCTAGGTGATGACTTATATGGCATGAAAGACTCAAAAGTAAGAGGCCTCTAAAGAGAAAAATATTGCTATTGTCACATCAAAACAAAATTAGGGAAAACGTAAAAGGTGATGCAAAGATGGAAGACTTTGCCAAGCAATTAAAAAAGAATCAAAAGACTCTAAAATCCAAAAGGATAGAATGAACGAAAAATATTAAGGACCTATTAGCTAGAAAATAGGTGAAGCTTCCTTCTAATTTTTACATCTTGGAAATCACTAAGTTCACATGAATATGGGATCCCAAGAACCACATTCAGCCTTATGTGCTTACTATAATTGCATCAATAAGAGTAGTAACATAAATCATGTTAGAATTATTTAAACTATTTAAACTATATTTGGAAGAATCATTAAAGACCCGATACTTTAGCCCAATCTAAGACAATGACAAATGATTGGAAAGAGTTAGAGTGGGTTTTCTAGGAACACTCCGCTTATTTTTCTAACAAAGCAAAGCATAGGATGCAAAAGCATTGTGAAATGAATCACAAGTTTAAATAAGAAAACATTAAATCATATGATACTTTTTTATTCTTTTTTTAATAAATATCTTTAATAAAAAAGAATAAAAGAATCTCGAGATTTTTCAATAATTATAGGGTTGAAAAAAAATTAAAAATCTCACTAAAAAGAAGGTAACATAATTTTAACAATGTTATGACAAAAAAAAATAATCAAAGAGTAATATTGAAACAAATTATTAACTACAAATAATTATTTTGTTACGAAACTAATGTGTGGTTATAAGTGATTAAACCATAAAAGAATGTTTTTGAAGTTTATATTTCATTTTGTTGGAACTATGGGCTATAAATGTGAAACCTAATTCATAGAACAAATAACTATTTAGTAGAATAAATTTCATAAAGAAAGTTAACATGAATAATGATTTTACATAAAAACAAAAGAGAAATAAAAGATAAATACAAGAGGATGTTGCAATATATGAGAAGAAAATTTTAGTAATTCTCTTCAAATAAGTTTTATGGATTTAGACTGTAAAAATTAAACAAATTTTCAATTGTATGATCTTATCACGATTACAAAGATACTATAAAAATGTTAGGCAACATTTAGTAGCTACTTTTATTTTGATATTATCATTAACAAAAGGGATTAAAATGTTCTATATTATGAAACTCATAAACCAAAACATTGTTAACTCTAAAATTTTAAAAATTTAATGCGTTAAAAATACTAAAATTTACAATTTTTAGAGATTTTATAATTTTATAATTAAAAATAACATGCAAAAATTTGTTTACTACTTCAAAATTTTATAAATTTAAATTTATTAACAACAGCATAATCCAAGTAGCTACTCTGAGACAATAAAAACTAAAATAATTAATTTGAAAATAACAATGATAAAAATCTTATCTTTTGTTTAAAAGCACATCAAGTTTTCATAAGAGTGTCATATGACACTCTAACACTCTTAACGAATTTGTCACATAAAATTTGTCAAAAAACTATAAAGTTATTACCTGTTAAATATGTATAACATTAATTAGATATACATTTAATGCTTAATTATTATATAACAGCTAGATTGAAAGATATGTAAAAAATTGAATATTTTTCTCACTTTTTAACATAGATTTGAAACCTATAAATATGTATTTAGATAATATTTTGCAGTATTTATAGTGGCATTATTCTAAATTACTCTATAGCATTAAAGCATTATTTTTGTATTACAAATATATTTATTATTTATTATATATTTATAAGATTTATTAAATATTAAATAATTATTATGCAATAATTAATAGATTGAAAGCAATAAAAAATATTAAATATTTTTCTCTTTACATACATTGAAACCATTAACAATACATTTAAACAAATTTATTTAGCATTTATAGTGTAATGATTTCTAAATTACATAGTACTACTAAAAAAAAAATCAGTTATTAAAAATTGAAAGATGCAGCTCTAACTAATATTTTTTTAAAATCAAATTGATCAATAAATAGGTTAATTGATTAGTTTCAGTCCGATTCGTCCGACCAGTTTGAACAATTGAGTTTAATTAGTTTAATAATATATAAAATTAAAAATATTATTAAAATAGTTTAAAGATCATAAAAATAATAAAAATATATAAATATGTTTATAATAATTAAAATATAAAATAATATTGAAAATTGAACTGAACTAAATCAAATTGGTCTCTGATCTAATTTTTAATTTTATTAGTTTGATTGGTCGGTCCGGTTTGATTTTTAAAACATTGGTTTTAACCTCTTAAATTATCTATTACTCAAAAATGAATGAATATAATATTTTAAAAGAAATAAATATGCTATATTTAGTAGCAATGTTGGTTTTATTATTGTTTATGAGTTCTTGTGCTCAAATAAAATATGAGTTCATTCTTTTTTTAGTGCCTTGATTAAATTTTTATGGATTTAAATTAGGTATAATTTTGAAAATTATCAAATCATGATGTTTTTAGTATTTTTATTATGTTGTTATTGATTCTTAGTTTAACAAAATTATAAATTGAGAAGCAAATAGGTGAAAAAAAATTGTATTAATTAATGGTTGTTAACATTTCAACTTATGGCATTAGTTTGACATTTTCAGTTTCTCAAAATATTTGACTTTTGTGAGATTATAATCTTAATTTAAATTTAGTTTTTTTTATTGATTATTAGAACAATTAGATTCTTAAATATTGGACTTACTAGATTGTTTAATTTATTGAATATTTTTTAAAATATATATTTGTTAAAATTAATCTTTGTTATAATTAAACTATAATTTAGATTTATTTTTTAATTTATTAAGTATTTTTCTATAAGGCTATATCTATATTATAAAAGAAAATACAGAGAGATATTTGTTGAGAAAATATAATGAAGGGAATAGCGTATGATGATATCTAGATTATAGAGAAGAAGATGCCCTCTTTTGGACCAATGAGGTCCCTTTTATAGTGAAGAAACTATTATATACAAGGCAAAAATCTTGTAATATTAATCTCATAAATTATGGTGAGATCTTTGATTCTTAATCTTTAAAGATAGTAAGTCAACTCTGATAATAATAAACAAGTCCTTCCTCCTTGTTCGGTATAGTGATGATCAATATATCCCTTATTTTGTTATTATTTGCTTGATGCTTTATTACTTCTTTACTCAATATTTATTAAGTACTATCTCCTCGATCTGTCTGAATATTTATGCTTGCTTGCTATTCAAGATGCTGCTTCGTATGGGGACACATGTTTGCTTTCATGGTGTGACAATTTATCTGCAGGCTTTTCTTTTTTTTAGAAGCTGTTTCACATTAAAGGATCTGTCTCTTCAATGCTTTATTAAATACCTATATATTTCGTTGCTTATTTTTAGAGTCCATTTTTACTTGCTTTTTTTTTTTTTTTTTTTTTTACTTTTTTCCTTCTACTTTCTCTAGCTTTTTTGCTTCTTATTTTTTAGTGAGTTCTTTTTCTATTTCTTTTTCCTTCCCTTTTCCCTTTTAAATGCCTGTTCTATTTTGGCTTCTTCTACCATTCTTCTCATTGATGCTAAAGTGCAGAAGATAATCATTTCTAATATTTTCTCTCAAATTAAGGTTGTGCAGTTAGAACAAATTAGGTAGGATTATGAAATTCCTCCCTAATTTAAGTTGATAGCATCGACAAGCATTTTGGATCTTCCCAAGATCCGAGGCCGAATACCTTAGTGTTGTAGTCTCAAAATTTTTTTTTTTTTGAACTGAGGCTCCTTTCTCCTCCATCCTCCCTTTTTTTGGCTAATTTTTTGAATATTATGACTTAGTTGTTGTCCAACTATACTCGAATAGTGTTTAGATGCTAGTTGCCTTCAATATCTTTGGCTATTCGTATAATGTTTCACCAAATGCTGGCTTGTTTAAAGAATTCCATAATGCTAACAATGGAACAACTAAAACCACTAGAATTATAGGGCCAAGCAGGAGAAAGTATTTTTCTTATGTACTCCTTCTCTCAAAGCGCAGAAGGATAAGTTTTTCATGCTGAGGTGTCCTAATGGTTGTTCTGTTCTTACTAGAGGAAACCAGACACCTAGGGTGTGAAAGCTTCTTTCCCTTACTAATAAGAAGAAAAATTACAAAAAAAAAAAAAAAAAATAGTGGATTAGAGACGAAAATTTTCATCACTAAACTGGATTAGCAACAAAACTAAATCTGTCACTATCACATTTGTTGCATTTCCAGTAGCGACAAATTTGAAAATCCGTAGCTAACTCAGAGATAGATTTTGCAATAGATTATTTAGCAGTAGAATTCTTTCTGTCCCAAATCCATCACATATTTAGAGAAAAATTCAAATTTTTATCGCTATTTATTTTTAAAAATTATAAAACAATTGTCACTAATTCCTTGCTAAATTTAATTTTTGTAAAAAATAAAAATTATTATTAATTTATTTAATTTAAAAGTTAGTAAAATTAAAATTAATAAATTCATCATGTTAATAATTTGATTATCATATTTATAAATTATTAGTTTATTGAACTTTAATATCAATATATTATCAATTCTTCAAATCTAAATATCAATACATTATCAATTGTAAAATAAATAAATCATAAAAATTTTAAATCAAATATTACTAATTATAATTATAGAGAATAGAATAAGATTTAATAACTTTAAAATTATAAAATTTACAACTATAAATTTTTAATTAATAAAAAATTAACAATTGCATATTTTCGAGTAACAAACAATTAATAATTACATATTTTCAACTAATAAAATATTAATAATTACATATTTTCTATTAACATAACAATAGGGAGGATGCGGTGGTGGTGGAGGCGATGTTGAAGGAAACAATGGAGGAGGTAACAGTAATGGAAGAGGTGGAGGCAGGAGTGAGGGAGGAAGAGAAGAAGGAATAAAAAAAAAAGAAAAAGAAATGAGAACTAAAAAAGAAAGAAGAAGATAGAGAAATAAAGAGAGAAAGAATGAAGAAAACAATATGAAAAATGAGGAAAGAACAAATAAATAGGACATAAAAAATTTTAGCGATAAAATTTTTTACCGCTAAATAATTGGAAAACATTCAAAATTTTTATTTTGGAGTGAAAGAAATTAGTGATAGAAAATTTCATCATTAATCAGTCGCTATTTAGTGATGGAAATGAAATCCATCACTAATATTTCTTTTATTCCTTGGTGCCCTAGAAGAGAGGGGTTGAATAGGGCAATGACAAGTATTAACAATTAAAATTAAGTGTGGAAAAGATGAAGAATCAAGACAAAAGATTTATAGAGATTCAACATAATTGACTTACGTCCTCTCGTCTAGTATCTTCACTAAAACCTTCACTATCTTGATAGCTCAAGGTATTATGAATAGCCTTTACACAAGTAAGTTTTTGAGCACTTACCAAGCATTTACAAGTGATATATTTTTAGGCTCTATCCACCTATAACAAGTAGATCACAAAGACTACTAACCTTAACCCAAAGTAGTTTCCAGGTACTATTTTAAACATTTCATAAGATCTAGCTTTTAAGGTTTCCCAACCTAAGGTTTCCTCAAACTAAATAAAACACTTTAAAAAAGAAAAAAAAAACTTTCTTACTCAAGCAATAAAGACACTTAAGCACTTCACTCAAGGAATGCTTAATGAGGTTGAGGATGTGAAGAGAATTTCTAAAAAGCTTAGCCTTTAAACACTGTTTTGAAGATAACTTTTGCAAGTTTTGAAAAAATCAACTTCGTTTGATTACTAGATCACACTTTGTTCACCTTTTTTATTGGGAAAAACTTTCACAATATAATACTAGAACCGTTCTCTTTGTATTTCTATTGAGAGTGGGTCCTTTTATACCATGAATAAGGAACTAGTTGTTATAAAGAAATTTCACTTCACATTGCATCTAAGAGTAAGTAACGCCCATTGAGATATCCTCACACCAATTGCTAAATCATTAACCATCACTAATTTCATACAAATGGGTGGTTGTCAAGCAAAGTACACTCTCAACGTTCATTGGCTCTATCAAAATGCCCTTTGAGACAAAATGTTCAAGAGAACTTAACTTAAGGCTCCACCTTTGACTTTAATAAAGGATTATTTCAGTTTTTCCTCAATAAAATTAGATAAAAATAATGGCTTTTACTTTTAAAATTCAATGTTCATTGGGGGAGTGTTAATGCTTATTATTAAATCCTAGAAAGTATAAACTTGATGCTTTATTTTTCAAGATCTACACAAGTCCTTCAATAGTTGTTAGATGGTATGAAACGCCCATTGGCAGCACCTTAACCCTTGTTGAGATATGAATGTTACTCGTTGAGGGGTCCAGTGCTTAAAGCTCAAACTAGAGCATTGCTCCAACATCTGATGGTGAACTTCTAATGCCTGTTGAATGTACTCAACGCCTATTGAGATATTGAGTGTGCCTCGTTAGGAGGTCTAGAGTCTTTGGTTTAATTTTAAGAGCTTTTTCAACACCTGTTGAGATGGTCCAATGCCTATTTTGGGTTATAGATATTTTTGCTCAATCTAAGACACTTTGTCTAACACCTGTTGCAAAAGTGCAACGCTTGTTGTGAGAGCAAAATCAACGTTCGTTGCGAAAATACAATGCCACTATACTTAAGTTGAAGAGTTTCTCTAATGTCTGTTGTGATATCTTCAATGCCAGTTGACAGGTCCACAATACCTATTGGATGAAGACAACAACCATTGGTTTGTCAAGTTGAGTTTGCCTTGAGCTTCACTTTTTAACATTTTAAGTTTTCAAATCATACTTCAAAAAATTGATATACTTGTAAGTTTAAACACAAATAACATGAATTAGGATTAGCTTTTTGACATGTTTGTAATCATTAAAACAAGACTTGGAACCTTGAGGTTCAACATTCTCCCCCTTTATCATTATCAAAAGAAGCAAATAATAAGAAATTGCAAGGGAAAAACATATATAACCAAGATATTCATTGCAAGAGAATAGACAACATTACAAAAGGTATAAACAATATCTTTTACTTTACGTTACAAAAGATATGTTGTCCAATCATTAGCTATTTTTGAAAAAAAATAAAAGAAATATAAAGAAAAATAAAAACAATCAAGACTAACTATGCAAATGACTCATGAGGAGGTGTTTTGGAAGGAGAGGAATGGGTTTGATCTTGAGGTTCTAAGAATAGATGTGGTTCTTAGAGTTATTCTTGGCTCTTAGGGTCTACTGACAATGCTAGTTCCTTAGCTTCTTGTAAGGGATCTTACTGCTTGAAAGGATTCGTTAGTGTCTCTGGCTACTTATGGATCTAGGTTGTAAGTTTAAACCTTCCACAATCTAGTCCAAAGTTTGGTTAATATCCTTCATCTCTCATTGAGTTTATGTACTTTCTAATAGAGAGTAGTGGTAGGAGATTCAACCTTTTGATTCGTATTAGTAAGGGCTTCTAACTACTCAAGCACCTTTTGCTCAAATGGAAAAAGAGATGGAGCAGATGAAGCAGATGTAATGGTATTAATTCCTCATGCTACTGCAATCCCTACCCTGACATCTTCTTCGATTTCTTCATCAACCTTTTCTTTTTTAGTAACCTTCCTTCCTCAAGCACTTTTTTTATTAACCCACTGTCAAGTCTGTACAGTATACCTATATTTAGAAGTATTTTCTCCCTAATTGGCTCATTATTAAGCAGTTTCTCATTATTGAGTCATAATCAATAAGCTCTACACTAAGACATCATGAAGGCATTAGACTTATCAATTTACCCCTCCAGTCTCTCCAGTAGCAACCAAGGTGTGTGTTCACCCTTTGCTTGTTCTTCATGCACCAAAGGTAGAATAGGTCCATCATAGTGTAGTTGCTATTAGATTGTCCAATTCCATTGATATTCTAGGTGATGAACCTATGGGCAATCCTTATGGCTTGACTTTTAATATTTAAAGCCTTATTGTTATTATTATTGCTTTTTCCATTAGTTATGGACTTCCAAAATTGGTTGACATCCACTTTGAAGGTAAAATGAGGCTCTATCAAACCAGAAAAGGTATCATCAAGGCATCTAGCCAAATCATATCTTATAGTTCTTGCTATATAGCTTAAACTTGATTGTGCTAGCTTTAGAATAGATATCACAGTTGTTTCCTAACACCTCTAAAGCGATGAGAAACTCCATAATTAGTTTAAGGTATGAAGGTTCCCTAATATGGAAGAATAGTTCTCATCCAGTGCCTATCATTAACTCTTCAACCTACTGTACTAAGCCATACCTTCTAAGATCATTCCATTCTAAAAACTTCCTACCACCAAACTATCTCTTTAGCAATTTTTAGGCCAACAGTTTTTCTTTTTCATACTTGAGTGAAATTGTTGGTTTAGAAGATCAATTGAAGGTTTAGAGCTAAGTTTGGGTGCATCTTTTGTTTCAGTTGCCTTTCCCTTCCCTTTCGAAACATGAGTTGCCATGGGTTTCTTCTTCTGTAGTGAATCTATGTTTAATGTTTCTATTGTATTTTTCTTCTGTTGAGCCAACATTAATGCTAGATTTTCATCAGTTTTGGAGCTTAAGCTGGATTAGAAAAGTTAAGGGTTCTTTTTAGTAGGTTGTTTGTATTTTTTGGTAGAGTCAGTTTTGGGTGCCATAGGAGAGTGTAGGGAGTGATGCAAGCAAAATGCAAAAAATTTAAAGTAGAATATGAGAATGAGATGAAGAGAAAGCCAGGTAATAGTAGAAAGTAAATAGATTTTAGGGTTTTAGTGGGTTTAAATTGAAGTTTAATGAGTTTCCTTCTTTAAAAAAAATATGATCGTTAGGAAGGTTCAATGGTTATTAAGAGCAGTCAATGATTATTAGACATGACCGTTAGTTTCATCTTCTAAGTGTTCTTCAGCCAACGGTAATAACTGATTCACAATGGCCATCAAAAGTTGACAACGGTCGCTGGGAATACGCAATGATCATTGTGACCAATAAAAGCAAAATGAAAAACTCACATGCAACACAATGGTCATTATGAGATTCACAGTGGTCGTTGGCCATGTTTCTCAAAACAAAACTAACTACAAAATTTCAAAGAAGCAACCATTTTAAAACTTATATGGTGAATGTTATTACTCAAATTCAATGAAAGGAAAATGAATTCAACTAAATATATGGATAGTTTAAACAATACCATATGTAATTAAAATCTTTAGTTATTAAATCTAAAGACGTCAATAGTGATCAAATAGCATCACCAACAATAAAGGTTATAAATGACTAAGAAGGAGACTAAACATATTTGAAGCTAATCCAAGGTATTTCCATCAATCATACCAAGTTCTCTTTTGATGAATTACATCCTTTAATCATAAAGAGGTTTAGTGAAAATATTTGCCAATTGATGGTTAGTATCAATAAATTCCAACACAGTATATTCATTATTAACATGATCCCTAAGAAAGTGATCTCTAATGTTTATATGCTTACTTCTAAAATGCTGAATGGGATTTTTAGACAAGTTGATAATACTAGTGTTATCACACTTAATAGCAACTTGTTTTACAATAACATTGTAATCAATAAGTTGTTGTTTTCTTCCATAAGATGGGCAAAACATAAGCCAACTGCTACATACTCAACTTCAACAGTTCATAAGGCAACTGAGTTTTGCTTTTTGCTACTCTTAAACACTAAACATTAATTACATAATTAACATATGCCTGAAGTGCTCTTTCTATTTAAAGTACACCTAGTAAAATCAGCATCAAAAAATGCATTTAACTTAAATAAATAACTCTTAGGATACCAAAGTCTTAAGTTAGGGGTACCAACAAGATACTTGGGTATGTGTTTCACAGCAAGCAAGTGGGACTCTTTAGGATTAGATTGATATCTAGCACATTAGCAAATGTTGAACATAATATCAGGTCTAGAGGCTATGAGATATAGTAGACCATTAATCATACCTCTATATAGCTTTTAGTCCATATACTTACCATGTTCATCCATGTTTAGCTTAATGTTAGTGCTCATAGGAGTTTTACAAGGTTTGTTGTTATCCATGCCAAATCTTTTAATTTATTCCTTTGCATATTTAGCTTGGTTGATGAAGATTTCTTCTTTTCCTTATTTGATTTGTAATCCAAGGAAGAATTTGGGTTCTCCCATCATGCTTATTTCAAACACACTTTTTATTACTTTAGAAAAATCTTCACATAAGCAAACATTAGTAGCACCAAATATGATATCATCTACATATATTTGCACGAATAATATGTCTCTTTTTCTTTTTTAGAGAAAAGAGTTGTGCCTACCAAACCTTTGGAGAAACCTTTTTGTATAAGAAAGTTGTTCAATCTCTTATACTAAGCTTTTGGAGCTTGCTTCAAGCCATATAAGGCTTTGGTTAGCTTCAACATATGATTAGGAAAGCAATGGCTTTCAAAACTAGGAGGTTGTTCAATATACACTTTCTCATCAATGTACCCATTTAGAAAAGCACTTTTGACATCCATTTGATATAACTTGAAATTCATATGAGATGTAAAATGCAAGTAGAATTCTAATAGCTTTAAGTCTAGCTACTGGTGCAAAGGTCTTATCAAAGTTAATCCATTTCTTATTGGTTATAGCCTTTGGCTACTAACCGAGCCTTATTCCTAATAATGTCTGCATGTTTATCAAGTTTATTTCTAAAAACCCATTTGGTTCCAATAACAAAATGGTCATGAGGTCTAAAAAGTAAGGTCAACACTTTGTTTCTTTTGAATCGGTTAAGTTTTTCTTGTATAGTAAAAACCTAATGTTCATCTCCAATGGCCTCATTTATGGTCTTATGTTTAATAAGGGATACAAAAGCAAGATTAGTATATGCATTTCTAAAAGATGAATTAGTTGTTACCAGACTTGAAGGATCACCTATGATAAGATCTCTTAGATTATCTTTCTTGAAAATTCAGTTCCTTTCTAGCTAAGTTTGCTTTTCACTAAGAGTGAAAAGAGGTTGATTTTCATTTCCTTTATTCCTTATGTTTGTGGCTTATCCATATTTTTTTCCTTTTTTTCTAATATTTAGTTCACTTATAGGGCCTACAAGATCATCAATATCTTTTTCTTTTCTTGAACAAGTGAGGTCATATTCATCAAATACAATAGGTATATACTCTTCAACAATAAGTGTTCTGTTATTGAAGACACTATATCCATTGATAATGGTAAAGTATCCAAGGAAAATTCCTTCATCAGACTTAGAGTCAAACTTGCTAACATTATCTGTAGTGTTTATAATAAAATATTTGCAACCAAAAACTCTAAAATGTGCAATCTTAGATTTTTTTTTATTGTTATACAACTTATAAAGAGTTTTCTTCAAAGGGTCTCACCAAGATTATTTAAGACATAACATGAAGTATTGAT
>CATIWR010018656.1:0-57671 GCA_949677035.1 Omphalea diandra | reverse complement strand
ATCAACTTCTTTATTTCTTCTAGAGGGAATGATTCAATTCTGCAAAAACAACACTTATTTGAAACATTAGTGATGATCAATCTACTTTGTCAAGATCAAAAGAGGTTTTAATCATAGGATTGAGTATCCTAGACCAACAGCAATGATAGGCAATGTGACCATATATACCATAATAGAAACAATCACCCTGCAAAACAAGCTGGTATTCTACTTATTAATGGTACACATATATAATGTCCCTTAGACTTGTAGCTCCTTTGAGTAGTGTGTCTAGGAGTATTTCTCTTAGGAGAAACTTTCTTATGTTGTGTGTCTGTACCTATAATCATGTTAGTTTTTGTGTATTTGCACACTTTGCCTCATAGGTTTGTAAGAGTGATACATGTAAGCATAATTTAATCTATAGGGAGCATTTCTTAATAGTGTGTGATTGTATTGGGACTTTCCTCTTGAGGCATTATTTATGGCATTTCCCTTTTTAGAACCTTTTTGTTTTATAATAGAGTTAGAAATTTATTCTCTTTAGCCTTAACAAATACTATTTGAGAAGAGAAGAAAGCTATTAAAGTATTAGCATTGTAACATTCTTCACAGATTTGTTCTCTTTTTGAAGAGAAGAGATATTAGACTTGAGAGTTTCAATATTCATAGTGAGTTTGGTAATTATAAAGTAAAACTTATCTCTAAAGTAGGAGTCAAAAGGATTTACCTCTTTATCACCAGTACTATCACTATCACTGCTGGATGTGTATTCACTTGAGGATTCATTTGATTGCTCTTTAGTTGCCATGAGACAGAGTTTAGCTAGTTCCTTTCTTATTTCATCTCCATCAAGTTTGGAATCACTAGTGTCATCTCATGTGGCTTTGTATACTTCTTTCCTTTCTTAAAGGTATACTTTCTAGAAGGGGGCTTACTTTTCTTATTCTTATGACAATCTAATTTTATATGTCTTTTTTCATTGCATGCATAGTAGGTGAGTTGACTTGGTGTCTTTCTTCTTGTAGTTCCTTGCCTTTCTACTTATTTTCTTAAATGGGTCTATACTTGATTAGTGTTGAAGGCAAGATACTTATCTTCATTACTATCTTCATCATCACTAAAAGATGAAGATGTTAGTAAATAAGAAGTAGAAGGAGTTTCAAAATGTACCTCTTTGGCTTTCAATGCCAAGTCTTTCTTTCTCATTCTTATGTTTCAGTAGGCTTCTCAAGAGTGATCTCATGAGCCAATTGTTTTCTTATAAGCTCATTAAGTGATATAACTTTTAGTTTGTAAGCTTCTTCTATAGTTGTCTTCTTAGCTTCCCACTTATCTGTAGGAAGTGTTCTCAAAATTATTGCTACCATATCCTTATTTGTATATGATTTCCCTAAGGTCTTGAGAGTGACCACTATGTTTATGAATTTATTGTACATCTCAGTAATAGTCTCACCAGGTTCGTATACAAATGTTTCATACATGTATATGTGCATTTGTATCTTTTTCTTTTTCACTTCACTGGTTCCTTCATACTGAGTCTACAAAATGTCCTATATTTCTTTGGCTGATTTACACATTTATAGCTTAGCATACTAAGACTTGTGGATTACATAGAAAAGAACATGCATTGCTCTACTGTTCTTTAGGTTTGCCTTTTTCTTTTTAATAGTCCACTCATTTTTAGCTTTGGTACAGTAATCTCTTTGACTAGTTTTATTAGAATTTTTCTTCCTTCCTTAATAATGTCCCATAGGTTAATGGTTTCATTGTCGAGAAAGGTCTCCATATGATTCTTCCAATAATAACCATCTTCCTTGAAGAATGAAGGCTTATTAATGGATTATGATTCTTTATGACTTGCCATAATATTTACTCTAAGCACTTAAGCTTTGATAAAGAGACTTACTATGATACCAATTGTGTCCTTTGGTTCCCTAAAAGGGGGGTTGAATAGGGCAATGACAAATTTAGAAATGCAAACTAAATATGAAAATAGATGAAAAATCAACACATAAGATTTATAGAGGTTTGACATAACTTGCCTATGTCATCTCCTCTAGTATTTCCATTAGAGCCTTCACTGTTTTGATAACTTAAGTTGTGATCTACAACTTTTACATAAGTAAGTTTCTGGCTCTTACCAAGCCTTTACAAGTGATAGATTCTTAGGCATTCTTAGGCACTATCAACCTCTTAGAAGTAGTTCAAAAGAACTGCTTAAACCATAATCCAAAGTAGTTTTCAAGTACTTCCTTAAACCTTTCACATGAAATGCTTTCAAAGGGTTTCTTAATACTAAGTTATTATAATACTTTTAAGAGAAAAAGAAAAAGAAAACTCTCAACAAGCAAGAATGGATGCTCAAAGTTCATTCACTTGGTATGCTTGATGTGAGTGATAAGTAATAAAGGTTCTTGAGAGTTTTTTCCTTTAAATTATATTTTGAAGATAACTCTTTTAGTTTACTCTCAAGCTTGTTTAATGAATGTCTTTTTAGATGTTAGATCACTCTTTGTTCATAGTGTAACAACCTTTTTGACTGAGAATAGCTTTCACAATGGATTACTCATTTAATAAAATAGTTTTCTATCCATATTTGTTGAGAGAGGTTCCTTTTTATGGGATCAAGAACTAGCTATTAGAAAAGAGCTGTCACGTCATATTATAGCTATAAGCAATTAACACTGATTGAAGAAACTCCACGATCATTGCTAAGGCAACAAACACTGTTGATTTTAAGCGATCGAGTGGTTGACAGTCAATTTTTAACTTCAACAATCATTGAAACTATCGAAACGCTTGTTGGAAGTAGTTGTTGAGTGTTGGTACAACAAAGCTCTTCCTTTCCTTTTTTTAATTGTTAAAACACTTCTTCAATGGTCATTGGATATAAGCAATGGTCATTGATTCTAACTTTAATGCCCATTACGGTATGATAAATGCCTATTGTTGATTTCCAAAAAATGTGGTCTTTATGCTCTATTTTTCAAAAAATGCAGAAGTGATTTAACATATATTAAAGTTCTTGCATTGCTCGCTTGAAACATCTCAATGTCTGTTGAGTATTTAAGTGTACCTATTGGGAGGTCTAAAAGGTGTAGCTCAACCTAGAGACTTTTCAATACTTGTTGTAAAAGGACAATGCCTGTTGCGAGGTCTAAAGAGCATTGCTCAAGCTAGAGCACTTTTCCAACACCTGTTGCAAAAGTACAATGCCAGTTGCGAGGTCATGTTCAACTCCTGATGTGAAAACCAGAATAACTTAAGCACTTGTCCAATATTTGTTGACAAATAAGTGATGTTTGTTGTGAGATCCACAGTGCCTATTGCAAGTAGGTAATGCCTATTGGTTTGCTTAGTTGAGTTTGCTTTAACTTTCATTCTTTATTACTCAAAAAGTTAACCTTGAATTCAAATATGCCCAAAGAAATTTCTTTTCCATTCATTATAATTTTAGAAATTAATGTACTTACAAGTTTTAACACAAACATACTTGGGCTAATATTAGTCTTAAGTCTTGTTTGTAATTATTAAAATAAAAACTTAAAACCTAGAAGATTCAACATATGTATGCATGATTAGCTCTTAGAGACTTAGCTCTTGAACTTTATGTTGTCTTCCCTTTACCTTTAGGCATGAGTGGCCTAGTGCTTGGAGCACTCCTCTACTCAATCACATATATACTAGAAGTGTGAGAAGTAGAAGCTTTGATGAAGATATGAGGAGAATATGTAGATATAAAGGCTCTATCATAGCTAAAAGAATGTCTAACTATGTATGACCTTTATGATACAATTAAATATCTAAGGCCTCATTCCTTTTATGAAATTTAAAGATGGAGTTTCTCAACTCAATAACTGCATTTCTTAAAGAATTCTTTTATTTTCTTAAAGAATAATGAGTGGATGTTTTGGAAAGTTTGTTCTAAAGATTTTTTGATTTCATCATTAGATGCTTTTAAACTACAATAAGTTCATTTAAGCTTTTATAATCCTCCTCAATTTTAGAGCATTTTTTCTTATAAAATTTCATTTTAGATTCATATTTATCACATCTAAAAGCCATAGCTTTAAGAAACTCATCATCCTGAAAAAAGAATTTAGCTTATTACAAGAGTCCTCTTGAGCCATGAAATAAAGGTTTACTACTTCATTCCCTTCCTCTTCTTTAGTTGAGTCATCATGCTAATTAGTTTTGAAGCTCTTCTTCTTTTTCTTATCCCACTTTTTATTCTTCTTGTCGAGCTTGGAACAATTTGATTTGTTGTATCCTTGCTTGCCATAGTCATAGTAAGTCACATCATTCTTTTTTTCTTTGTAGTTGGATAATGCCTTTCTTTAGCTCCTTCTTTCTCTTCCTTTCCTTATTAACTTCTTGGATCTCTTTGATGACATGGCAAACCCTTCTTCTTTTTTATCACTTTGATTAAAATCAATAGAGCTTGCTACCACTTCTTTCTATTTTATGGTGGATTTGAGAGCAATAGCCTTCTTTTCATCATTTTCTTCCTTTTCATTCAACTTCTTGAGTTCGACATCCTTCTTTATTTCCATTTCATGAGCAAAGAGCTTTCCAATAAGGACATCGGTTGGTTTTTACCAATGTCTTCATTGGCTTCTTCAATACCACACATTCTAGCACTAAAATTCTCCAAGGAAAAAGCTTTAAGGATCTTAAAGTTGGCATCCTCCATAAAAACATGTGTCCTAAGGTTTCTCATGTTGTTGACAATGGCAAAGAGTCTATTTTTCATGTCGATGATGCTCTCATTACATCATTAAGAGCTCATATTCTATCACATACATCCAAACCTTCCTAGATTACACTTGCATGATGCCTTCATAATAGTTCTCCAAGTCTTTTCATATTCCATAGGCATGTTGACAATGTTGCATTCTCCTACACTCTTCTTTTGAAAGAGAGCTAAGGATGATTGTCATTGCCCATTTATTTCTTTATTGCGTGTAAAACCTTACAAGTACACAAATCGTTCAAGTAATATAATAAAGAGTGGAGATCATTCCCATGAGGATTGTTTTACATAAGTACCAATAAAATCTTAATTTTCCTATTATCTAGCAATCAAAATAATAATAGAATAATAAACATAAACTTAAATTGAAAAAATAATTAAACAAAACTTAAATTAAATTAAAAGAAACTCTTAAGGCAATGATTTATAGGGAATTTAGGTACACCACAATTCCATTCCATAAACATATCAGGAGAATTATTTCAATTAAGATTGAGTTATGCTTGAAAATGGATTTTCCTAATTTATCCAATAATCTCTTTCAAGTAAAATTGAGTATATTGTTACTGAAATTATGCCTACTCTTATGGTCACAAAATTCGATAATAATATATTAAACTTTATGAATAATTCTTGAATATCTCTAAAAGTCGAGCCTACTCTCATTATCTTAATCTCCTAGTTTAATATGTTAGGACTAGCCCTAGACTTCTACTCTCGCTCCATCATTTAGAATCTCAAACGTTTCATATATGTGATCATTCATAAATATAAAATCAATTAAGCTCAAACATATAAAATCAAGACACCCAATACAATTGAAATAAAACTTACTTCACAGATTCATGAAATAAATATTAGACTTTCGCCCTTGCCCCTATAATTGAAGAACTAGGTCATCTTAAAAGAAAAAAAGAACAAAGAAGAAAAAATCCATTGAATTGAGTAAAAGGATTTTCAAGAGAAGAGTTATGCTAAACAAAAATAATGAAAACACTAAGAATATGACCTCTAATTTTTACAAAATCTTCTTTTTATTTGGTGTAAATCTGGGATTCATTTTTCTCTCCTAAAAATCTACTGTTTTTTTACCCAAGAATCTCTATCTAGATTAAGTTTTTGTTATCTTAAAAAGGGAAATTGCTTGCATTTCTCAATTCTAGATCTGTTGTTTTGCATGGCCTAATGCATGGGCCATGTAATAGCGCATGCACTTAACTGCTGACACAATTTTGCTCTGCTAACTGGCCAACTCTGTATCTTTGCATGGTCCTACACATGAGCCATGCAATAACCCATGTACAACTACTAAAAACTGTAATTTAGATACTTTTTTGAGAATTTCCTATGCAAACATAAAAGAAACAAAAAATTAACTACTCTAAAATAAACTAACCTAAGCATATATGCTAAAATGACTATTATCATTCTTCCATTTGCCTTTTTATGGGCTTTAACCCATTCTTCTCTTGGGAGCGGCTTTTGAAATCCATCCACCATCTTGTGGGGTAGCTTCTATTATTTTGCTATACTATCCCAAACATCAACAAGGTCATTATCAAGTTAGAACTCCATCTTTACTTCTAATGATCATAGTCGGTTGCATCGAAGTGAGGTTTAAAGTGAAAGTGGATCCTTTCATGTGTTGCTCAAGTAATTAAGGCTAGTTTTGAGACTTAGCTTTAATACCACTCGTTGGCCCTTATGCACGAAGAAGAAAAGGTTGAGTTGGTGGGAAATTTAAACCTTTAATGGGAATATAAATAATTAACAGATAAAAGAAAGGGAAATGAAATAATCAACATTTAAGATTTATAGTGCTTCAAGTATTAACCAACCTTATGTCCACTCTCAAATTCACCAATTAGGTATTTCACTAACTCACTATGTGTTTTATAAGTTCACACACAACTTAGTATTTTGGTTCACACCCAACTATAATTACACTTAGTGTTTATGGCTAATATAAAACTTTACAAGAGTTCTACACACTTTAGGCTTACTTTAAAAATCTAAATTCCAAGTGTTTAAGGGTCATACTTAACCTCTTACAAGTAATGAATACTATTAACAAATAAAGTTCAATAGAAACTAAGAGAGAGAGGCTTGAGAAATGAAATTGCTTGGGTACAATAACTGATAGTTCTTTTGCATTCAAGGCCATTTGGTGGAGTATTTATAAATTCCAACCACCAAAGAGCTATTGCTATGGAAACTATATCCATATCTCTAAAATTTGGTAGGTAATTCAACATCTAATGCTTGTTAGCATGGTTGTCAAAATCGTGATCTAACTCGTATGATCTTGTAAGTCAAAATCATATGAATGATCTAATGGGTACACAAAATTGCTTCCCCTATAAGATCGAGTGAAATCATGCTTCAACGTAGTAAAATTGGTAAAATCTCAATTTTACCCATGAGTTTAACAATTTCAAGCAGCAAGTAAACTAGACTTTTATATCTATAGGCTTAGCAATTGTCATGGGCTTTTAAAATGAAAAATTCATAATTTTGTAGACTAACCCATTATATTTACCCAAAAATGATGTGTTTTTAAGAAAAAGGCAGAGAATAATTCACTTTTCTTCATTTCTCCTCTTTATCATTGAATTTAGGGATTTTGAGTTAACCTTCTTCATTTCTCTTCTTCTCTTCCTTTGCTTGTGCTCGATTATACTTCTACACATACGGCTTGCTATACAATTCGTGGAAGTAATTGGGTTTCTGTTCGGGTTCTTACTTTTGAGAGGTAAGTATACCATAACTGTTGTAATGTTTTTGCTTATTCCATTTGCTTTCTTAATTTACATTATCCTTTTTATTTCATAGGTTCTACTTACCTTTTAAGAGTCAGTTGAGACCAGACTAAATAATAAAATTGTTAAATATCTTTCCTTCTAGTCTAACAATGCTGATCACTTTCTTCTTATTCAACAACCTCGTTGGACTTGTATTAGCTCCATTACTCATGAGGCATCCAATATGGACCTTGATTTGGTGCCCTCATAATTGATTTGAAGCTTTAATATCTAAAGCCATAATTGATGACAACACTTAAGAGTTTAGTTTGCCACTAATAATTCTAGGTTTAGGTTTTACTTAGTTGGTCTTCTCATAAGACAGAGTCTGAATCTTTAGCCTTTTATTTTGTTATCATTTCAAACCATGCATTATGTAGTGAGTGTTGCTTCTTAATTTTCTTATAAAATTTTTTACTTATGTATGGTGACTTTATATTTTTCAAATCAATTTATTTGTCAATTAATGTGAATTTTATATTTAATTATTTATTATATAAATGCAGAGTTCTATTATAACATTATTTTTTTTTTATAATTGAGTCGCCTAATTAAGAGGTTTAAATATATAAATCACATATATCTCTAATGTTTGCAATGAATATAAATCTTTCTTCTATGAATTAAGAATGAATTGAGGTGGAAAATCAATGGTACTTTTGGCATTAACTAAACAAAAACAATGGAGTAGATCATTCATGTATTTTTTTTCCTATCAATTGCCTTGGTATAATGTGCCTTGGACTGGTCTTGGTTGTATCGATTATGCGTCTTTATGAGATAAAGTCTGATAGTTTGATGAGGTATTTATAAGCTTAAACAACATTATTTACTGTCTTAAGATCATATTGCATGTAGTTTTACGCAACAAAATATTGTTTGTTAAAACTATATACACATAACACCTTTAGGTGTTTGAAATTTTGATGCACTGAAATTTTGTTGCTAAAGTGATTAACTGAAATTTTTGTTGATTGAAATTTTATTTTTCATGCTAAAATGACTAAAAATTTTGATGCTAAAGTGATTAAAACGCATTAAATATCTATTTTGGGTGATTGAAATTTTATTTTTAATGCTAAAGTAATTGAACTGTTTTTGTATTTAATGGATTTTTTTTTCTTTTACAGAGTTTTAATTTAAGATGTCTACTTTTAATTCTTTAAAGGCTGTGAGTAAAAGAAAAAACTACTGCTAGAAATTGATCATATGTGAGATGGCAATATGGTGTGGATGTGGATAAAAACATAAGAAAAGTTCAAAGTAAATTTTGTGATAAAATTTTCATTGGAGGCATTTTTCAATTTAAGAACTATTTAGCTTGTACCTAAAAAGACATTAAGCCTTGTGGAAGTGTACCATAAAATTTGAAGAAGCAAATGATTACCATTTTGATAAAAAATGTAGAATTAATAGAGAAAAAAAGAAAGTAAATTCATGATATTGGTGATTTGGAAGATGATGACTATGAGGTACAACAAGTTATATCAAAGCATAAGGGGAAAAGTACTATAGATTTCTTTGTGAAGAAAGGAAACAATATGTCTAAAATTACTCAAACAACCATCAATTAGTTGATGAAAAAAGAATTGAGATACGAAGTATGTCAACAAATTGCTCATTTTTCTACGTTTATGCAACTTCCTTTTAATTGTGTGAAGAATCCTGAATTTGCAAAAATGGTTGAATTGATTGGAAAATATGATTGTGGATTGAAACTTCCTTCTTACCATGAAATTAGGGAAAAGTACTTAAAAAAGGAAGTAGCTATTTACTATGAAATTTCTTGACGAATATAAAGTTGAATGGAGTGGTTGCATTATCATGTTAGATGGATGGACAAATAAAAAGGGTCATTCTATTTACAATTTTTTTAGTGAATAGTTCGAAAGGAATAGTTTTCTTGACATCAATTGATACATCTGACATCTGTAAAACCACTAAAAAAGTTTTTGGGATGTTGGATGGCATTGTAAAGAAGGTTGAGGAGGTGAATGTTATTCAGGTGGTTATAGATAATGTTGTTAATTACAAAACAATAGGGGATAAGCTAATGGAGAAAAGAATGAGGCTTTATTGGACTCCTTGTGTTGCTCACTACATTGATTTGATCCTTGAGAACCTTAAGAAAAAGCTAAAGGTCCATAATGCAATGAACTAATGCCTATTTGACTTTAACATGTCTAAATGAACTAAAGGTGCAATAATGACAGTGTTTACTTGCAATTCATGGAAGTCTAGTAAATTTGTTTCTTCAAATGATGCGAAACGAGTTTAATAAGTGATTTTAGATAGTAGATTTTGAAAAAATGTTGTTGCTTGTCTTAAGGCAACATACCCTCTCATTTGAGTGTTTTGATTGGTGGATTCTGATGAGACACTAGTTATGGATTTCATGTATGAAGAAATGGTTTGTGTTAGAAAGAAAATGAAGGATAATTTCAATAATGTTAAAAAAAAGTAGGTGCTTAATGTTGGACTTTGTTGGTCAATCCTTTTTTTTTATCTTGAAAATATAGATTGCAATACTCTAATATCTATTCTAAGTGTTATAAGTGTAGAAAATAGGTTATAATCCATTAGAAGATTGAATGGAGAAGAAATCTAAAATGGCACCTGAGTCGCGATTGCTACATCATGAGTAACGATTGTGATAATGCTCATTTTGGATACAAAATAGTCCAGAAGGATTCACGGTTGGTGTTGCAGTGGAACTTATGACTGTGACCCTTAAATGTTTAATAGGGTGCACCTAAAGACCAACCTTAGCTTGCCACGTGTTGAGGAGCCATTTGAAAGTTCAAGTGTCACACTTGCTATAACTATGTCGAGGCCGCGACATGCCTTTAACTTGAATTAAAGGTCACATAAGCTAATTTGAGGACCAAAGTCATGACCACTTCTCTAACTCAACCTAATTCATGATCATTAGTAATGATTTGTGATCAAAATGGTTGAGTCATAATGGGGGGGGGTCTTAATAGATAGTTTTGTAAAGAACCAATGCCATGTTGCCACTTGTACTAGCCATTAGACAAAAATTGATGATCTTGGATGCAGCCATGCAAAATCTAGACCAAAACTGTAGTCACAATCGCGACAAGCATGTCTTCACTATGACATTTGTCTAACAAGCATTTAATGCAGTATTTTGGTTCCAACTTTTGAGATATAAAGCTAATATTGTCTCTAACATTTCTTTGGTGGGAGTAACCTATAAATACTCTACCAAATGTACATAAATGCAAGAGAATAACATTTACTTACAAATTTGTTTCTCAAGTTTCTCTTTCTTAATTACTTTTTGTTATTGAGTTGTAAAAAGTTTAGTGTGAGCTTTAAACACCTTTTAGGATTGGGTTTGAGAGTGAGCGAATAGAGATCTCTTATATAGGTTGAATGTTAGTGTTTGGAAACACTTGTAAGGTTATGTTTGAGCCTTTACAAAACATAAATTGTAAAGTTAGGTGTGAGCTTTTAAAACACCATTTAGTATTAATGGAACACTGAATTGGAATTGGGGAGTGGATGTAGGGTTGGTTAATACCCAAACCACTATAAATTGTTATGTGTTCTATTCTTCGTTTACTTCTTCTAATACTTACATAACTAACCTTCACTCTAAAGTTTAAATTTTCCACCAATTCAACCTTTATTCTTAGTGTACAAAGGATAAGTGGTATTAAAACCTAGTCTTAAATGAAACCTTAATTATGTGAGAAAAGATCATGGCACAAAAAGGAATCTATAGCCACCTCAAGCTTTACTTCGATGGATCCGACTATACTTATTAGAAGTATAGAATGAAGATCTACCTAGATAATGATGTAGTAGATTTGTAGGACATTTTTGCAAAAGAATGGAAGCCTTCAACCAAAGTGGTAATTGATAGTAAATAGTTGATTCTAAGGGAGGAATGGTTGGAAGCATATAGAAAGTCAAATGGCAAGAACAATACAGTAATGACTATTTTCCTTAGTTCTTTATCAAGAGAGGAGATTGGTAGAGTTCAACATTGCCTAATTATTAGATCAAGCTTGGGTGTTTTTGTAAACCAAGCTTGTTTTGATGATTACAAATACATTTAAAAGCTCACTCTTGTTTAAGTTTATGCATAAGATCTTGTAGGTACATCAATTTGTTGATCAAAGATTTTAAAAGAAGTGTTTTTGGAAAAACTCTAAGTATTTAAAGCCAACTGGTGTTGTTGCATTTCAACAGGCATTGTGACTTCATCAACATAATTGAAGATACTCAACAAGCATTGAAGTGACACCCAAATATGAATTAAGGATTTTGGACCCTTCAACCATCAACTCTTTCATTGCATAATGGAGTTGTATGTTGAAATCTTAGGCTTTGCAAGCTACCCTTCTCAATGAGCATTGTGGCTCACCAATACCTCAACAGACATTGCATTTTCACAATAGGCAAATTACTAGATGTGAATAGAACCTTCGAAGTCTCAACACAAGCATTAGACTTATATCAACGGGCATTGGAAAAGCACCTAAGTACAACGGGAGATGATCAAATGTTCAACAAGCATTGGGACACTTTTCAACGGGCATTGAGCCAGAGCCAATAACTGTTGAAACATTGTGCAAAATCTTAAGAAATAGAGCTTTAAGTTCACATCCTCCTGGAGACTTTCAACAGTCATTTTCCATATCCTAATAGAAGTTAAAGTTTCATTCCAATAGGCGTTGAGAAGCTCCAACAGATGTTGAAGGAGTTGGTGCCTAAAAAATTAAGAAAGTCAGAAGAGGAGTGTTTAGACAGATCTTTCTTTAACTGCTAGTTCCAATGGGCATTTCAATAAAATCAACTGCCGTTAAAGTTGTATTTTCATCCAAAAATGATCGTGGAGGCTTTCCAATTGGCATTGAATGACTATTTTTTGATATGGAGTGCTAGCCTTCTTTCTAACGACTAGTTTTGTGTCTCAACCTATAAAAGGACTCCCAAAACAGAATTAGGTAGAGAAAAAGTGAAAATGAAAAAAAAAAAAAGTTTATTTTGTTATGAAAACTATCTTTAACAAAAAAGGGTGAAACAAGTGTGATCTAGCTTATAAAGAAGATAAATTATCAAAACTTACATAAGACTTCTTCAAAAATAGTATTGAAGAATAATCTTAAGACATCTCTAAAAACTCACCACCAAGTCAAGCATAATTTGTGAATGCAATCATTATTGTTTACTGCTTGAGTGAGAATGTTCTTTCTTATCCTTAAATTGTAAATTCTTTAGAAAAAGGTTTTTTTGGTTTAAAAAGATCTTTATAGATCTAAATCATTTTTGTAAAAAGTTGAAGATAGTACCTATAAACTTCTTTGGGAAACAGTTTTAGTAGCACTCAAAAGTCTACTTGTAATGACTTAGTAGTGCTCGAAAACTACTTGTGTAAAGGTGATTGATAACACTTGGAGTCTCTCTTAATAGTAAAAGTTTTTAGTGGAAGATTGAAGGAGAGGACGTAGGCAAACTTATGTCGAACCTCTATAAATTGACTGTATTTATTTCTATTAATTTTTTCATATATCAATCATTTGGTTTTACTTATCATTGCCCTATTCAACCCCTCCTTATAGGGCACTAAAGGACAA
Organism: Omphalea diandra; assembly: GCA_949677035.1. NCBI lineage: Eukaryota > Viridiplantae > Streptophyta > Magnoliopsida > Malpighiales > Euphorbiaceae > Omphalea > Omphalea diandra. The sequence continues at coordinate 44,526 of CATIWR010018656.1, read as the reverse complement.
CATTTGGTGTAAAAGCCTATCTCTCTATCAAGACTTAAGTGTTCAGAGTAAAGATTATGGCAAGTCATGAGGAATCACAATCAATCCACAAGTCGCCATTTTTTAAAGGAGACAACTACGGGTATTGGAAGAACCATATGAAAATCTTTCTAAACAGTGACACCATAGATCTATGGGACATTGTTAAAGAATGAAAAGAAGTTCTAACTAAATTAATTAGAGATGTTATTGTTCCTAAGCCCAAGAGTGAATGGACAATATAAGAAAAGAAGGCAAATCTCAAAAATAGACGAGCCATGCATGTTCTTTATTATGCTATCCACGAATCTCAGTATGCAAAGATGCAAATGTGCACATCGATAAAGTAAATTTGAGACACTTTATAGAGTCAACATGAAGGCACCAACGGAGTTAAAAAGAAAAGGATACAAATGCATATGTATATGTATGGAACTTTTATATACCAGCCTAGTGAGACCATAACTGAGATGTACAATAGATTCATTGATATTGTGGGCACTCTCAAAACTCTTAAGAAGTCCTACTCCAATAAAGATATGGTTGCTAAGATCCTAAAAACTCTTCCAAAGGATAAGTGGGAAGCTAAGAAGACAGCCATAGAGGAGGCTAACAAGTTGGATGTCCTTTCTCTGAATGAAGTTATGGGAAAGCTTCTGGCTCATGAAATAATACTAAAAAAGACATTCGAAAGCTCTCGAATGAGAAAGAACGACTTGGCTCTAAAAGCTAAAGAGGTACACACTAAATCCCTCTCTTCTTCTTACTTACTAACATCTTCTTTTAGCGATGATGAAAACAACAGTGGGGATAAGCACCTTGCCCTCATAACAAAAAAAAGTAAAAAGATTTCTTTCAAAAGGCAAAAGGGTAAGGAGATACGAGAAGAAAAGTAGAAAGAGTCAACTCATTTGCTATGGATGCAATGAAAAAGGCCACATCAGTTCAAATTGTCCCAAGGTAATGAAGAGCAGAGTTGTAACTAAGAAATGCACCTTCAAGAAAGACAAGGAAATGTACAAAGTTACTTGGGATGATGCAAGTGACTCTGGACCTAATGAGGAGGACACTAGGAAAGAGCTAGCCATTATATGTCTCATTGCCATTAAGGAAAGATCATATGAGTCCTTAAATGAGCACTATTCCAATAACAATACTAACAACGATGGTGAGAATGAGGTAAATCCTTCTGCCTCTTATTCTAAGGATAAGCTATTTTATTATCACCAAACTAACCATGAAAGTGGAGACTCTCAAGTCTAACACCTCCACTCTTAAAAAAGAGAATAAATCCTTAAAGGATTATGCTAAGAGTTAAGATACATTGTTTAAGGAGGTTGAGTCTCTAGCTTTTGAGAACTCTAAGCTTAGTGATAATCACAATAAATTTACTAAAGGAAAAGAAAAACTAGACTCCATCCTTGAAGTTCAAAGGAGCCTATCTATAAAACATGGATTAAGATATAATGCTTTTATCTCTACTGCACTTTTTACTTCTAAGATAATCTTTGTCAACAAAGGAAGCATGCCTAAACCTATGAGAATGCCTAAAGTTCCCATAAGGGGCAATGCCAAGACTAATGGCACAACGGCTAAGTCTTAGTCCATTCACACATAATTGAGGCATGGTCCTTCTAAGCCAATTGTGCCTACATGTATTACTCTTATAAGACTATGAGGCAAAGTCTTCGAAGGCACAAAAATTGAGGTACTCCTATATATAGGTTTACACCTTACTTGAGAGCACCTCACATGAGAAGCACTTCCATATAATTAGCTCAGATGAGTTACAAACCTTATAAATACTGTGTGCATGTTTTACCTAGAAATAGGACACTAGTGCATTTTAATGATGAGTACTTCTATTATCGTGTTTATGGCCACATTGCCTGTCATTGTCGTGCTAGAAGGCATGATGAGCAAATGGCTAATACTAACCCTTTAGGACTTAAGAAAATTTGAGTACCTAAGACTTAATCCTCTTTGTTTTATAGATGTGCTTGAAATCCCAAGTTGGAAATTAAGAGTTGTATCTAGACAGTGGATGTTCAAAGCACATGATAGGAGAAAGGGAGTTCTTCATACACTAAAGAAATCTGAAGGTATTGGAAATGTATCATTTAGAGACAATGGAAAAGCCAAAATCATTGGTTTATGTAAAGTTGGTAAGGATATTGACTCACCCATTCTTAATAAAGTTTTGTTTGTTGATGGACTTAAACATAGTATATTGAGTGTAAGTCAGCTCTATGATAAAGGCTTTAGAGTTATGTTTGAACCACAAGCTTGCTATGTGTCAAGAATGAGTGACATCAAAATCTTGTTCATTGGTAGGAGAATTCATAACATTTATGTGATTGATTTAAATTCTCTTATTAACAATGATGCTAAGTGTCTAATTTCTATAATGGATGAAGGAAAAACCTGGCATAAAAGGCTAGGACATGCAAGTATGGAACTTCTCAACAAGTTGAAAAGGAAAAACTTGGTTGAAGGACTGCCTGAAATCAAGTTTGCGAAGGAAGGAGTTTGTGAAGCATGTCAAAAAGGAAAATAGGTAAAATTTGCATTCAAAGCCAATAACATAGCAAGTTCATCTAGACCCTTGCAATTACTTTACATGGACTTATTTGGACCCACTAGAGTATTTCACTTAGGAGGCATGCATTATGCATTTGTCCTTGTAGATGATTACTCTAGGTATACTTAGGTGTTATTCCTTACTCACAAAGATTCTTGATTTGATCCTTTAAGACCTTTGCTAAGAGAATTCAAAACCAAAAGGATTTGAAGATCTCATTTATTAGAAGTGACTATGGAGGAAAGTTTAAAAATGCGAAATTCCATAGCTTTCATGTTGAGTATGGTATCTCACATAACTTCTCCACTCCTAGAACACCACAACAAAATGGTGTAGTAGAAAGGAAAAATATAACTCTTCAAGAAATGGCTAGGACCATGATAAATAAGTATAATCTTCCTAAATGCTTCTAGAATGAAGTTATAAACACTTTTTGTTTTGTGTTAAATAAAGTATTGGTTAGGCCTTTGTTGAAGAAAACACCCTATGAGTTATGGAACAGTAGGAAACCCTAGATTGTATATTTTAGAGTCTTTGGTTGTAAGTGTTTTATTCTAAACACTAAAGACAACATTAGCAAATTTGACTTTAAATCTGATGAAGGAATTTTCCTTGGATACTCTACAACTAGCAAAGTGTATAAAGTCTTCAAAAAGAGAACTCTTATTATTGAGGAATCTATGCATGTTGTTTTTGATGAATTTGATCCCACTTCTTTAAGAGAAGAATAAGATGTTGATGATCTTACAGGTCCTATGAGTGAGCTAGATATTGGAAAAGAAAGGAAAAATATGGATAAGCCATAAGAAATGAGGAATGAGAAAATTCAAATCAACCTCTTCCTACTCTAAATAAAGAGCAAAATTCAGCTAGAAAAGGATTGGGTCTTCAATAAAGATCATCCAAGAGATGTCATCATAGGTGATCCATCAAATCTGGTAACAATTAGATCATCATTTAGAAATGCATATACCAATCTTGTTTTGTTTCCCTTATTAAGCCTAAGACCATAGATGAGGCCATAAAAATGAGCATAGGGTTCTTGCTATGTAAGATGAACTTAATTAGTTTGAAAGGAACAACGTATGGACCTTAGTTTCTAAACCTCAAAGACATACCATTATTGGAAACAAATGGGCCTTTAGGAATAAGCTTGATGAGCATAGAACCATAATTAAAAACAAAGCTCAGTTAATGGCCAAAAGCTATAACTAAGAAGAGTTTGAATTTACTTCGATTAAACTCTTGCAGGTAAGGTTGGAAGCCTTTAGGATTTTAATTGCATTTGCTTCTTATATGAATTTTAAATTATATCAAATGGATGTCAATTGAGCTTTCCTCAATAGCTACATTGATGAAGAAGTGTATGTTGAACAACACCCGAGTTTTGAAAGTCATTACTTTCCTAACCATGTGTTCAAGCTCACCAAAGCCTTATATGGCTTGAAGCAAGTTTCAAGAGCTTTGTATGAAAGGTTGAGCAACTTTTTTATACATAAAGGGTTTTTGAAGGGATTGGTAGACAAAACACTCTTCTCTCAAAAGAGGAATGAAGACTTATTACTTATGCATATATATGTAGATGATATTATTTTTAATGCTAGTAATGTTTGCTTGTGTGAAGATTTCCCCAAAGTAATAAAAAATGAATTTGAGATTAGTATGATAGGAGAACTCAAGTTCTTTCTTGGATTACAAATTAAACAAGAAAGGGAAGGAATCTTTATTAACCAAGCTAAATACACAAAAGAACTATTCAAAAGATTTGGCATGGAGAATAACAAACCTGGTAAAACTCCAATGAGCACCAACATCAAACTAAGCACAAATGAACATGGTAAGGTTATGGATCAAAAGTTGTATAGAGGTATGATTGGTAGTTTTCTCTATCAAACTACATCTAGGCCTGATATCAAGTTTAGTGTGTGCTTATGTGCAAGATATCAATCTAATCTCAAAGAGTCTCACTTGCATGCTATAAAATACATACTCAAATACCTTGATACTCTCAACTTAAGTCTTTAGTATCCTAAGAGTTCTTCATTTGAGTTAAATGCATTTTTAGATGCTAATTTTGTTGGGTATACCTTAGATAAAAAAACACTTTAGGCACATGTCAATTATGAGGTGAATGTTTAATGTCTTGGAGTAGCAAAAAGAAAAATTCAGCTGATTTGTATACAGCTGAAGTAGGTCTTTATTGTGCTCGAATCTTATGAATGGAGCAACAAACTACAAGATTATTGTAAATCAGGTGGCCATCAAATGTGATAACACTAGTGCCATAAACTTATCTAGAAATCCCATTCATCATTATAGGAGTAAACATATAGATATAAGACATCACTTTATAAGAGATCATGTTAATAATGGTGATATTATGTTAGAATTTATTGATATTAACCTTCAATTGACAAATATTTTTACTACACCTCTTTGTGATGAAAGGATGTAATTCATCAAAGAGAACTTGGAATGACTGATGGAGGTACATTGAGTTAACATCAACAGGTTCTTCTCTTTCACCCTTGTTAATTCATGCATAATCTTTAATGATTGATTGTTGAAGTATTATGTGAATTGATTTCAATTAAAGTCTTTAGATTTTATAAGCTAAAGATTTTGATTGTGTCTTGTCTTGATTAATGTCCCTTTATTAATTGAATTCATGACCATATCATTGAGTTTGATTAATAATCTACATCAACTTATTTTTGAAAATGTTTACTCATTTGAAAAATCTTTTTTAAACTTGTTTTTACCTTGAAAAATATGGCCAACGACCATTATGGATCTTCCAACGACCGTTGTGTTGTTCATAATTTGCAACCTATGTTTCTATATACCCCTACAATCGTTGTACATTTCAAATGACAGTTGTTCTTCCCCAAATGGGCATTGCGACCAATAACCATCATTGAATGAAGAACACATGTTAGATTTAGCTAATGATCATATCCAACAGCCATTGAACACTCATAATAGTCATAGTTTTTAAAGAAATATGGACCTCTTCAAACTTGTATATATACCCTAAAAACCCTAAGTTATTTTACTTTAGCGTTCTTTATGCTTTTGCTCTTTCTTTCTCCTTTTGCTATTTTCTATGTTTGTCACTTGCATCATTCATCAAACACCAAATCCAATGGCACTCAAAAGTGAAACAACTAAAAGATAAAAACAAACAACTAGAAAAACCCTCAACCCTCCTACTCAAGTTTAGAAACTAAAGAAAACCTAGCCTCAATGATTGCTCAAAAAAAGAAAAGGTCTAGTGAACCTTAATCTGCTCCTCAATCCTCAAAGAAGACCAAGGTAGTTTCATAATCAAATGGGAAAAGAAAAGAGACAAAAATATTCTAAAAATTTCATGTCAAGATGGACAAAGAAAAAGAATTGGCTCTAAAAGTTCTCAAGAGACATCTAAGGGAGGCAAATTCTTTGAATGGACAAATATTCAAAGGTATGGTTTAGTAGAGTAAGTAAATGAGCTAATGACAGGGATAAGGTGGGAACTCTTATGTCACATTAAAGAGCCCTCCTATTTGGAATTGACAATTGAGTTCTTGACTATTCTAGAGGTTCTAGGAGGAGATTGTCATGCATACACACAATATTGGACCATTAACTTCAGATTCTTTAGGAAGAAGTACACTCTAAGGCCAAGTGAGTTGGCTAAATGTCTTAATGCTTTTACTATTAGAATAATAGAGCATCCCCCACTTTTAAAGTAGATGTGAACTAGTTCTAGAAATCCATCACATATGGGAAAATCAATTACAACAGTAATAATAGTAAGGCATCAAAGATTAAAAGCTAAGCCTTAAGGATCACACATCGGTTTATAACTTGGAACATCAATGGCATAACCCAATCAAATGATAATTGCACCATCATATATCTCTTTTATCTTTGGTGCATGAAAAACAAATAAAGATAAACATTCCATTGTTCTTGGTGCAAAGAATTGACAGTCAAGTGGATAAGGCAAATGAGTTTGTGATGGGGCATTACATCACTCGAATTGCCAAGTTTGTAAAGGCCATACCCTCAACTGAAGAGGAACTGGAAGCAAGGAACATTGTGTTAGAGAAACTACCACACAGTGAGTCCATTAGTGAAAAGATATTGCTAAGTATGAGGATTCTTCAAAGGCTCAACTCATGCCTAATAAAGAGAATTCCAAATGAAGGAGTAGCCACTGGACTAGACCTAGATGATGGTGAAGTTAATGAAGCCATCCGAGTAGGCATTGCTATTATGGAAGAGACAAGTACGAGTGTTCCTGCTCCTATTCTTGTTATTGGTTCTCCTACTGCTTTCACAAAATTTGAAAATAAGGTCCTTGGTCAGCTTGCCATAATTGTAAATACTATTCAAAAGGTTAAATCTTCCACCATCTCCCTTCATCAAAAGGTTCATAGACTTCAAAAGGATATGAAAGATGTTAACCAAACCTTAGACTGGATAGTTGAAGAACTCAACTTGCAATCTGGAACACCAACTACCCTAATACAATAGAGATAATAGCTGAGCCTAAGGATAAGCTTTAGAACAAATCTCTAGGACCCTCACCCTCATTCACCTTCATGTGCATATTTTCTCATTGTTTTAATTATCTTATCCTTTGCTTTTCAAAAAATTGATGTTTGGGATAACATCTCTTCAATGAATATAAATATTTTCTCAACAATTATTTGTTCTTACTTGAGTTTTCTTTATTATTTCTCTACTCTTATATTGCTTTTTGATAATGACAAAGGGGAAGAAATAACCAAGTATGAGATACAAAGTGAGTGTGAGAGTAAAGGGGAGTGAAAATAAAAATGCAAGAACTAAGTATGAGATATAGCCTAGTAAAATGCATGTTATAACTAAGTATAATTTGTTTTAATATTACATAATCAATAAAAATAAGAGGGAGCTAATGAACAATTATAACTTATGCATTTATTCACTATATGATGTATGTTTCTTGTAAGGATTTTTTAACCCTTAATAGATTTTTTGTCATAAAAAAGGGGGGAGATTATTGGATATAGCTTGGGAGCTTTTGTAAACTAAGCTTGTTTTGATGATTACAAACATATCTAAAAGCTCACTCTTATTTGAGTGTGTATAAGATCTTTTAGGTATATCAATTTATTGATCAAAGGTTTTGAAAAGAAGTATTTTTGGAAACAACTCTAAGTATTCAAAGCCAATAGGTATTATTGAATTTTAATAGGCATTGTGACGTCATCAACGGGCGTTGAAGATACTCAACGTGCATTATAGTGACATTGAAATATGAGTTAAGGATTTTGGACCCCTCAACCATCAACTCTCTCATTGTACAATAGCCATTGGATGTTGAAAACTGTTAAGCATTGCAAGCTAACCTTCTCAACAGGTATGGCTCATCGATAACTCAACAAGAGTTGCATTTTCATAATAGGCGTTGGACTAAATGACTCGATATGAACAGAACCCTCAAAGTGTTGACAAGGGCATTAGACTTATAACAATGGGAGTTAGAAATGCACTCAGATAGAGCTAGAGTTTCTAGACCCTCCAACGGGAGATGATCAAATGTTTAGTAGGCATTTGGACACTTTTCAACGGGCATAGACCAAAACCAACAGCCATTAAGGCATTATACAAACTCTTGAAAAATAGAGCATCAAGTTCACATCCTCTTAGAGGTTTTTAATAAGCATTGTCCATATCCCAACAGAAGTTGAAGTTTAATTCCAACAGGCATTGAGAAGCTCTAACAGACATTAAAGGAGTTGGTGACTAAGAAAGTCAGAAGAGGAGCGTCTAGACATATCTCTCTTTAACAGCTAGTTCCAATGGGTGTTTCAATAAAATCAATGATTATTAAAGTTATATTTTCAACTAACAACAAGCATTGAGACTGTGTAACTGGCATTGAATGACTACTTTTTGGCATAGAGTGACAAGCTTCTTTCTAATAGCTAGTTTTGTGTCTCTACCTATAAAAGGACTTTCCCACAACATAATTAAGTAGAGAAAAAGTGAAATGGTAAAAAAAAGATGAGTTTGTTATGCTGTGAAAACTATCTTTAAAAAAAAGGATGAAACAAGTGTTATATAGCTTCAAAGGAAGATCAATTGTAAAAGCTTGTATAAGACTTCTTTAAAAATAGAGTTGAAGAATAAGATTAAGAGATCTCTTAAAACTCACCACTAAGTCAAGCATAATTTGTGAGTGTGATTATTATTATTTACTGCTTGACTTTGAGTGTTCTTTCTTATCCTTAAATTCTAAATTCTTTAGACAAAGGTTTTTTGGTTTAAAAAGATTTCTATAGATCTAAATCATTTTTGTGAAAGGTTTACGGTAGTACCTGTAAACTACTTTGGGAAATAGTTTTAGTAGCACTAAAAAGTCTACTTACAATGGCTTAGTAGTGTCCGAAAACTATTTATGTAAAGGTGATTGATAGCGCCTAAAGTCTATCTTGATAGTTAAAGTCTTTAGTGGAAGAGTAGGAGAGGACATAGGCAGGGTTATGTCGAACCTCTAAAACTGATTGTCTATTTCTCTTAATTTTCAAGTATATCAGTCATTGGTTTTACTTATCATTGCCCTATTCAACCCTTATCTAGCATACCAAGGACAACACTAACCGCCCATGGAATATGGAAGGCCTTGAAAAACTACCACGAAGGTTCTACTCTTGTAAAATGAAATAGATTGAAATTGTATGTGACAGAGTAGGAGATCCTCATGATGAAAGAAAATGAAAGTATCATGAACATGACAAATAGACTTCTCTCCATTGTCATAAACATGAAGAAGTTTAGAAGAATCCTTACAAATCATGAGGTAAACACTAAAATACTCAAATTCCTTTATCTTGAAAATTTAGTGCTAGAGTTTTTAGCATACATGAATCCGATTTGAAAATTAGAAATGTCCAAACATATGTCCTTATTAGCAAGCTACTTACTCATAAGCTAGCCTTAAAAAAAGGATGAGAAGATGAAAAAATGAGAGGAAAAGGAGATAAAATTGAAAAAGCAGAAAAAGAAGATTGTTGTTCTCAAATCTTCAAGCAAAGACAAAGTACTTAAAGTTGCCTATAGTGATAGTGATGAGAGTGAGAAAGCGGAAGAAGAACTAACAGGGCTCTTAAGGAAGACCAAAGAGCTCATAAAAAGAAGAAAAAATAGAAGAAACCTCAAAAGAGCAACCCCCAACTTCAAAGAAAAGAAGAATGATGTGACTTACTTTGAATGTAGGAAGCAAAGGCACATTAAATCCATTTACCCTAAATTGAAGAAAAAAAAGAAGTGGAATAAGGAAAAGAAGAAGTGCTTTAAAGCTATTTGGGATGATATCTCAAGTGAGGAAGAAGAAGATGAAGAAGTTGCTAACCTATGTTTTATGGCTCAAGAGGACTCCTCCTATAAGGTAAGTACTTATTCACATTCTTGTCATGATTATAATAAGTTAGATGATGTAGATGATGAGCTTCTTGAAGCTCTAACCTTGAGATATGAAAAATATGTCAGAAATGAAAATTTATAAGAAAAATGCTCAAAACTTGAGGATGAAATGAAGGAGTTAAATGATCTTATTAATGACTTGAAAACTTTAAATGAAAAACTCGAGAAATCTTTCTAAAACTTCATCCTCTCTTAATTCTTTAAGAAAAGAAAATGATTCCTTACAAGGTGAAGTTATTGAGCTTAGGAATTCCATCTTAAGATTTCACAAAGGAAAGGAAGCCTTGGATACTCTTATTATATCTTAAAGATCTCCCTTAATGAGACATGGTTTAGGTTTCAATGGGACCTTCTCGTCTACATCTTTTCCTCATACATTTGTTAGAGCATTTATACCTCAAAATTCCATTATTAAGGTTATTGGGAAAAAAAGTGTTCCGAACACTAAGCCTCATAAGTCTAAAGGTAAAAGGAAGGCTTTCAAGGCTTAAGAGCTAATTATGCATTCGTGTACTTAAAGAGGCATGTCCAAGCACATACACATAAAAACTTCTCTTTTACTCGTCACTCATGCACTTGCATATATTCACAAAACCAAAGTGTGAGAAGGCCTTTTACTCATACTAAGGCAACACATAAGAAAAAGGCTCACAAGTCTAAGCTCTAATGTTATTATTGCATGAGGTATGATCATATAAATTTATTTTGCTATATTAGAAAGGCACACCTCAAATTAGAGGATCCTTTTAAGCCTAACCCTTAGGGGCCCAAGTATGCTTAGGTACCTAAATAAAGGTGAAATGTTTTTTATTATAGGAATGCTTAGAAGCCACCATGGAAAATAATGATTGGTATGTGGATTATGGGTGCTCAAAGCACATGACTGATAACAAGAAGCTATTCATAACCATTAAAGAGAAGGATGTTGATAATGTCATATATGAGAATAATGTCAATGGTAAGGTAATTGGAATTGGAATTGTTGGTAAGAAAGGTTGCTTTTTCATTGATAATGTTCTTTTAGTTGAAAGATTGAAATATAATCTATTGAGTGTAAGTTAATTATGTGATAAAGAAAGTCACTTTTGACCCTAGAGAATGCTGAGTTACAAGCTTAGTGGATGAGAAGGTAGTTTTTAAGGGTGAAAGAAGAGACAATACCTATTAATTCACTTAGACAATTTGGCTAACCAATCCTTTAAGTGTCTTGTTTCCATTAGCAATGAGTCTTGGCTTTGGCATAAAAGACTTGAGCATGCTAGCATGGAGCTTCTACAACATCTATCAAAAGGAAAGCTAGTAGAAGGTCTTTTAAAGCTCAAGTTCACAAAGGACAAAGCATGTGGACCTTATAAAATAGTGAAGCAACATGAAACATCCTATAAAGCATAAAATATTATAAGTACTAATATGCCTCTTTAACCTATTCATATGGACTTAATTGGACCTACTAGGAATGCTAGTCTTGGTAGAAAGCATTATGCATTTGTACTTATTGATGACTACTCTAGATTTACTTAGGTATCCTTCCTTGATCAAAAGAGTGATACTTTTGATGCCTTTAAGAGCTTTGACAAAAGGGTTTAAAATGAAAAAGGTTACTTCATTTCTTCTATTACGAGTGACCATGGAAAGGAATTTTTAAATGAATCTTTTGAAAATTATTGTTTGGAGAATGAAATTTCTCATAACTTTCCTATTCCTAGAACACCACAACAAAATGGTGTTATAGAGAGGAAAATATATCATTTATAGAGATGACAAGGACTATGCATAATGAATATTCTTTGCCAAATTATTTTTAGGCCAAAGCCATCAATACCTTATATTATATTGCAAATTGCATTTTCAAAAGACTCATTCTAAATAAAACTTCTTATGAGCTATGGAATGGAAGAAAACCCAAGCTTTCATATCTTAGAGTATTTTGGTGCAAATGTTACATACTCAATGCCAAGGACAACCTTGTAAAATTTGCCTAAAAAATTAACAAGGGTGTTTTTCTTTACTATTCCATTATTAGCAAAGTATATAGAGTTTTTAACAAAAAGTCTATAATGGTTGAAGAATTTATGAATGTTGTATTTGATGAGTTTAGCAAGCTTGAGCTCGATAAAGGTTCTCTAGTTGACGATCTTATAGGAGAGTTTGAAAAGATAGAGCTTGATTCAACTCCTAAGGAAAATGTGATTGATTTTGAAAATGATAAGCCACCGCAAGAAGTAGAAGAAAGTCAACCTCAACAAAAGAAGAACCAAGCTCATGGAATCCCCAAGGATTACAAATACTCCAAAAATTGCCTAAAATATCTTATCATTGGTGAGACATCTAAAGGAGTAAGTACTAGAGCTTAATTACATGTTTATATAATAATCTTGCTTTTAGTTCTCAAATTGAGCCAAAGTCAATTGATAAGGCTTTTGATGATGAGAGTTGGGTGATTGCTATGTAAGAGGAACTCAACCAATTTAAGAGAAATAAAATTTGGGAACTTGTTCTTGGGCCTAAGGAACACCCGATTGTAGGTTACAAATGGATGTTTAGGAATAAGTTAGATGATCATGGTTTCATCACAAGAAATAAAGCTAAATTGGTAGGTAAAGGATACAACCAAAAGGAAGGCATTGATTAATGATGAAACCTTTACCCCCATTGTAAGATTAAAGGCCATTAGATTTCTTCTAGTATTTGCATGTCATATGAATTTTAAGCTTTTTCAAATGAATGTAAGAGTGCATTTATAAATGGTCTTATTGATGAGGAAGTTTATGTTGAACAACCTCTAGGTTTTGAATCTAATGTTTTTCCTAATTTTTTTTTTCAAATTAACTAAAGCCTTATATGGTTTAAAGCAAACTGCAAGAGCTTGGTATGGAATTCTTACTTCATTTCTTTTGCAAAATAATTTTGAGAAAGGCAAGGTTGACACAACTTTATTTATAAAAATGCATAATAAGGATATACTCATTGTGTAAATATATGTTGATAATATTATATTTGGTGCTACTAATAAGTCTCTTTATGAAGAGTTTGCTAAGTGTTTGACTAGAGAATTTGAGGTGAGCTCAAGATCTTTCTTGGTCTTCAAATCAAGCAAACCAAATAGGGCATCTTCATCAACTAAGCCAAGTATGCAAAATAACTTCTTAAAAGGTTCAACATGGATGGATGCAAAGTAGTTAAGACCCCCTAATGACTGTAACTATCAAGCTAGACAAGGATGAATCGGGTAAGCCTATTGATGAAAAGAAGTACAAAGGTATGATTGGTCGTCTCCTCTATCTTACTGCTTCTAGACCCAATATCATGTTTATTGTTTACTTATGTGCTAGATTTCAATCTTATCCTAAGGAATCACATTTGCATGTTGTTAAGATAATGTTAAAGTATTTGCATGACACATTATAGTTAGGACTTTGGTATCCTAGGAATTCATCATTTAGTCTGCTTGGATATTTAGATGCGAATTATATTGGTAATTTAAATGATAGGAAGTGCACTTCGAGAACTTGCCAATTTATTGGTGAATATTTAGTTTTTTTTGTTTAGTAAAAAATAAGTTTCGATTACCTTATCCATCGCCAAAGCAGAATATATTGTAGTGAGTTATTATTGCACTCAAGTCCTTTAGATGAAACAACATCTCAAGGATTATAGAGATGATGTTGATAATGTTCCCATCAAATGTGACAACACAAGTGTAACGAATCTTTCTAAAAATCCCATCTAACATTCAAAAAGCAAACACATTGACATTAGACATCACTTTCTTAGAGATCATGTCCAAAATGGTAATGTGGTGCTTAAGTTTATAGACACTAATCCCCAACTTATGGATACTTTCACTAAACCGCTCAATGAAGAAATGATGAATTTATCAAGAGGAAACTTGGGATGCTTGATCGGAGCTTTCTAGAGTGAAAATGGATCTCATTGTATGCATATGTTATTGTTAATTAACAGGTTGATATGCTTGACGTTGATGTGCTTGGATGTGTTATTGTTTTGGATGTGTCAAATTCAATAGCTCTTAAGCTTTCTTGTGCTTGTATGCATGAATTGATCATAAAAATATCAATTTAATCATACTAGCTATAGGCTAAATGTCTTAGAGCTTATTTTTAGTGTTTTTTTATAAAATGTTTCTAAGTCGCAACAGAAACTGTAAGTTGCGATAACTACTTTTAAGGCATATTTGATTTTTAAATTTTCATTATTTCCGATTGTGACATAGTAGTCACCACTGTAAAATTTTTTAAATTAAAATATCTTGACCATTACTTCATTATTTCTTAAGGATATTATAGTCGTTACTCAAAAGTTTATAATTTGCGACTGCGATAGGTGTGTAGCAATTGTGAGCACCTATAATCGCTGGGTAATATTTGTCTTGTCTCTGAAATAGCGCAATCTCATTCTTTAATGCATTTCTGACTTTTTTTTACCTTTCATCACCCTAGTTCTGCCTATTTAAATCTATTTTATCTCCTTGTTTCTAATTTTCATCATTTCTCTTTCTTCTAACTTTAAATCTTCAACCCTTCTCTTCTTTTTTTATTTTCTAACTCGCTCCAACCTTTCCATCATCATCAATGGGTCTAAGCAAGTCCACTAGATCAAAAAAAGGAAAGGGCTTAGCCCAAACCTCCTCCCTTCCTTTAAGAACTTCTCTTTTTCTTCATAAAATGAAAAAGAGTAACCAAAAAAGAAAAAGATAAATTTGAATTCAACAAAAAAAAGATCATACAACCCAGTCGAATCCCTTTAAAGTTCATATTAGTTACCCTTCACCTTGAAGAAGATATTAGAAGGTATCTTAATAACTTAAGGTGGACATATTTCATCTATCAAAAAGAGCCCTTGTTATGAAGTGATCATTTAAGAGTTTATGTGCACCATGCACTTTTGCAAAGATGTCACATCTCTAACAAATATGTATGGTGTTTTCTTTAGATGTTTTAGCAAAGAGTACTACATTACCTATCCATACATTTGCTCTCTTTTCAACCTTTCTCTCAATAATCAAGACCCCTTTAACCTTTCCTGCACTAAATTCATATATTCAGATTTTTGGAAGGAAATTTCCATTGAAAAGAGACATCATCTAAAGCAATCTATTTGTAAAAACATCAAGACTTTATCCTATTAGCTTCTTCATCACATCATCACTTTCTCCATTAATGTGAAGGGTGATGACAATGAAAAAGTCTCTTAAAAATACTTGATTTTTCTCTTCTGTCTCACTCACAAGTCCTTATCCAAACTAGTAGAGTACTTACTAATCAATTAGCGTACATGAGTATGAAAACCAAGTCCCAATTTCTCCTCCCATGTCATGTAACTGCTATTTATAGGGAAGTAGAGGCTCTGACTCTTTAAATTGAAGCCTCTCTTCTTGAACTTAACACCTCCTATGACCCAAGCAAACACCTTCTTTATCTCACCTATCTACTCAATGCCAAAGTTATCAAAGCTAACACATATGAATATTTGCTTGGAGCTTAGGGTGTGATGATTCAAAAGATATTGCATGCCTCTAAAAGGAAGAGGCTTGTCATTGAAGAGGGTGAAGAAGCTAAGCCTCAAGAAGAACTTACTCAAGACCCTAAGGGAAAGGGTAAAGCTCATGCTTCCTCTTCTAAATCTTCTTCTAAACTCTCTTTTGCTTCCATAAACCAAAAACTTAACAAAGTAATAAGAGTGATCAAAAGAAGGTACCTTTTTCTCTCTCACTTTCATAGTGATTTAGTTAACCTTCAAGAGAAAGTTGGGGCTACTCCATGCCATCTTCCTGATTTTGCAGATTTGGAAGACACATATGAGGAAAAAAGTGGTTAAGAGGAAGAAGGACATGAAGCCCAAAGAGGAGGAGATGAAGCCATCATTAAAGATAATGATGTTAATAATGATGATATTTATTCTACTTTTTAGACTTTTCTATTTTTTTCCTTCTTCCATTTTAATTTTCATAAGCTTATTTTTCTTTTATGTATTTCAATTCTCAAATGTTTAGGCCCATATGTGTTGTGATCAAACATCTATTTATGTTTGAATGTGTTGATGTATTGTTGTTATGTTTCATCTTTAGTAAAAAAAATTATATTTATGTTTTACTCTAATTCTCAACTGAATGCACTTATGATGGGTATTTAAATTGTGATTGTTAGTGTCATTGCCATTATGATTGCTCTTCCCTCTCAAATAATCCTTCTTTTTATCTTGATAAAGGGGGAAAGATTATTAGATTGAATGAATATGAAATTAAAGGGGAGTACTTGCTTATTGGATTGAATGAATCTTTAACATACTAAAGATTGTTATAAGTACTTATTAAAGATGAGCATAAAATTGAGGGTAAACAAGTACTTCCAATAAACTTCTTTACACACAAACTTTATTTCATACATAAGTTATCTTTATCTTTTCATATTCAATCTAGATTATTAAAATAAAAAAGGAGTAGATTGTTGGACTTAGTTAGTCAAACCTTTCTTTTAATCTTGACAACATAGATTGAAATACTCTAATATCTAATGTAAGTGTTGTAGGTGCAAAAAATAGGTTAGAATCACATTGAAAGTTCGAATGAAGAAGAAATCTAAAATTGCACCTGAGTCACAACCGCAACATCATGAGTAGCAACCACGACAATACTTATTTAGGACACAAAATAGTCTTAAAGGATTCACAGTTGGTGTTATTGTGGAAGTTGTGATCACGACCCTTAAATGTTCAATATGAAGCACTTAAAGACCAACCTTAGCTTACACTTGTTGAGAAGCCATTTGGAAGTTTAAGTGTCGCACTCACTATAACTATGTCAAGGTTGCGACACCCTTTCAACTTGAACAAAAGATTACGCAAGCTAATTTGTGGACCAAAGTCACAACTATTTCTTCAGTGCTACTTAATTCGCGATCACCACTAATGATTTGTGATGAAGATGGTTGAGTTATAACAGGGGGTCTTAATAGATAGTTTATGAAGAACCAATGCCATGCTACCACATGTACTGGTCGTTGACATAAATTGATGATATCGACCATGACCAAGCAAAATCCAGAGTAAAACTTTTGTCGCAATCATGACAAACATGTCTTGACAAGCATTTAATGCAGGATTTTGGTTTTAACTTTTGAGATATAGAGCTAGTGTTGTCTCTAACATCTCTTTGAGTTGAGTAACCTATAAATACTCCACCAAATGGACATAAATGCAATAGAATAACATTTACTAAGGCAAAACCCTTATAAAATTGTTTCTCAACTTTCTATATCTTAATTACTCTTTGTTATAAAGTTATAAGAAATTTGGTGTGAGATTTAAATACCCTTTAAGATTAGGTTTAAGAGTGAGCCGATAGAAAACTCTTAAATAAGTTAAGTGTTAGCCTTGGAAAACACTTGTAAGGTTATGTGTTAGCCTTTGCAAAACACAAGTTGTAAAGTTAAGTGTGAGCTTTGAAAACACCATTTAGTATTAATAGAACACCCAATTGAAAGAATTGAGGAGTGGATGTAGGGTTGTTTAATACCCAAACCACTATAAATTATTGTATGTTCTATTCTTTTTCTACTTCTAGTACTTGTATAATCTATGTATCTAAATTCCTTGTTTTAGTTTTTGCAATCATTCTTCATTCTTTGAAATTTATGTTGCCTTTAACCAATGTTAGTTATGGTTTATATTTTCCTTTTTGTAGTTTTAAAGATATATTGAAGATTGTTGATAAACCATTACATGCTGCAGCTTACTACTTAAATCCTAGATACCATTACAGTCCCAATTTCAAAGTCAATGTTGAGATTCAAATTGGGTTGTATAAATGCCTTGAGAAGATTGTTCTGAATAATAATAATAAAAAAAATGTGAGATGGACATGCAACTTAAGTGCTTTAAGGATGTGAAGACTTATTTGGGATTGAGGCTGCCAAGTTACCGAAGGATGAAAAAGGCACCAATGAAGTGGTGAGATTCTTATGGAGATGAGTATCTCAAGTTGCAAAAAATTGCTATTTGACTATTAAGATTGACTTGTAGTTCTTTTGGATGTAAAAGAAGTAAGAGTGCATTTGAGGAAGTAAGAAATAAAATTTTTTTATCATATTTTCTCCTTTTCTTTATTTGCTATTTTTTAAGGTTGCTTTCAAAAGTTTATATGACTTATTATATAGGTTCACACTAAGAGAGTAAATCGTTTACGTCAAATGAAAAATGAATGACTTGGTATTTGTGATGTATAACTTGAAGTTGAAGGATAGACAAGCTAAAAAGGATAATTATTTATGTGAATTTAAAGATTTGTCTTCTGATGATAGATGGATAACTAAGAAACCTAATCTTGATATTTTAAGAAATGAAGATTGTTTAGGTATTTTGGATGGTGTAATATGAGAGGATGAAAGTGATAATTTGGAAATTCATGAAGGTGGAGATGATGTTAATGTTACTGGAGATGAAAATGATCAATCATTAGAGACTCTAATAGACATGGAATTCATTACCAATGATGTCAGTTTTAATGATAATATTTGTGAAAATACTAATAATGAGTCTTTTGGTGGCAATGAACCAGAAGATGATGATAATGGAAATAGCAATGATGGTGATGTAGATAAAGATGTAGGGGTTGATTTGAATAAGAATGTTGATGAATTTTTTTAAATGTTCTATTTTATTTCATGTAGTATTTTTTTGTATGTTTTATACTATTAACTTCAATGTGCAATGGATTTGAAATAATCTCTTTTATGTATTTAATAATTTGATATGGGAAATGAACTTGAATATCTTTATGAACATGTTCTCTTACGATCTTTTTAATTTAATTTTATGTGTATTAAGTTTGTAAAATATATTATTGATATTTTTATATATGTGGAATTTAATTTTTTATAAGAATTTATTTATATTTTTATATATGTAATTAGATTTTAAAGGGTATTTTGTTATTTTATAAAATCTTAGGATTTTACTATTCCAATTCTATAGTCCTCTATCGATTCTAGGGTGGAAAATTGAGTTTGATAACCTTACTTATCAAAGTATTTTCACAATCGAGATCCTTGAATCACAGTCATGATATGCTTTTCATGCTCAAAATTAATTTTTCATGATCGAGAACTTCAATTGCGTCTAACAACTAGTGACACCTAGCGTTTTATCATTGATTTCTCAGAACTAGCCATTGCAATGCTTCACTTTTTGTAAAATTCTCAATTGCAATCTTCAAAGTCATGGTTGTAAGCCTAATTCACATTAGAATAGTGAACTACAATTCTCACAATGAACTAGCCTAGATGTTTTGGTTCAATTTTGAAACATAGTCATGGTCACATCTTATTTTCGTGGTTGCGATCTTCAAATTTATTAATGACTCTTGGGACACGTGGCATATGTCAATTGGCTTCACGAGTAACCATTGAAGTACCTATTCTTGATGTATGAAAGTCACGATCGAGACTGAGATATGATTCAGACTGCATGTTAAATTGAATGTTTTGGTTCCTTTCCTTTTAGTGGATTGTGATTGTGATAGTCTAATGGTGGTCGCAATTTTATTCTTGGTCATGATCTGACTGTCTTAAGCACAAATTACAGGCTAATTTTAAGACTTAGAGTTTTCTCACTTCCTTTTGACTTCCCAACTTATTTCAATCTTATTTTATACAAGAACAATATTTAATTCAATCGAGGGTATCGTTTAATCTATGTTATCAAGATCAAAACATAATCTGACCAAGGTTTGACCACTTTAATCCAACATAAATAACTTTAGGATTTAATATATATAACTCATTATGATCTCAAACTCAATTGTGGATGAGTATTTATTATTTATTAAGTAATTATATTGATTATCTAAAAAAAAGTAATTTTATTGATAGTATAATAATTTTAATAAATAACAATATAATTTTATTTTATTTTATCCTAGAACAAATATGTCAATAATTAAATTAAACCAAAAACTATAAAATTTCATAATATAATAAGTTTTTCCTATTAAAACAATTTAAAAAAGTTTAACAATATATGAATATTACTTCTTTTTAAGACTTTTATAATACAACATTTATTTCTTATATAATATAAACATTTAAAAAGTGATCAATAAAAAATAACACTACAAAATTTCTTACTTCTATTAAAATAATTATATTATCATTAACATATATTATATTAATTCAATTATAATTTTTATGTTTAATATTTTATTTACTTTAAAATTCTAATTAGATAATATTTTTATAAAAATAATAAATTATAAATAATAATAATTTTTAATTAATATTTATATATGAATTTTTAATTAATTAATTAATTGTTAAAATAAATTTCAAATTTGCTTAAAATTTATTATTATAATTACAATTCACAAATTTGTGACCAAATTTATGAATTTTTTTGCAATATAGTTCATGCAATACTTGAATTAGCAATTAATTTTATGTATTTAATATATCAAATATAATACAATATATTTTCAAAATAAATTATTAAATTCAAAGAGGATTTTGTCAAAAAAATTTCAATGATTCATACCATTTTAAATTGTTTGAATTTGATAATATGTATTTTTTTTTTATAAAAGTAATAATCACATCTATTATATTTATGTAGGAAAAAATATTATTTAAAATAAATAAACATAATTTTAGATAATGAAATAAATCTTATTAAAATCTAATATCTAAATATAAATAATAATTAGTAAAGTTTTAAACACTCTTAATAGCATATCACATATAAATTTATAACTTTTTTGAGTGATATATTAATAAAAAAATTTTTATCATTAGTACAATTTTTAAGCTCTTGAAGATGTAATTTGTCAAGTTAAATATTTTTAATAAACAATATGTTATTCAAAGAATATAATCTTGTATTTAATTTATATTTGTGTTAGTAAAAGGTTAACTACTTTAAACCCTAAGTTTTTTTTTATAATTAATTAAATAATTTGTTTATTTTTTAAACTTATAGAATAGTATTTTTGTATTTCATTTTTTTTTTACTAATAAGTCTTTTATTAGAATTTTAGAAAATTTTGTTAAGAAATAGTAAACAGCATGAAACTCATAAAGTATAATAAAATATTTTTTTAAAAAAATAATCAGAAACACCTCTTAATTAATTATTACTTTTTGTCATACAATTTCTTTCTACTTTAATAAAAATTTAATAATTATCTTTCTTCTAAATCAAATAACATTAACTTCTATTTTGTACTATTTATTTAATTAATAAAATATCTAGTATTACATTCTTAAAAGTTCTCTCTCTCTCTCTCTCTCTCTCTCTCTCTCTCTCTCTATATATATATATATATATATATATATATATATATAGACACACACACACACACACAAAAAACGAAAATGGATGGTGTTGGTTTCTTGACGAGGATAATAACTCAAGAAGAAGGGATGAATTAGGTGCCTTCAAAAATGCTTGAAACCTTTTAGAAGTTATTTGAGTATTGTTGATAGCTCAATGACAATAACAATTTCACTCTAAGGTGGAGTAGAAGAGAAATGATGACATAAGAGATTTATAGGATTCAATAATGTACCTACATCCACTCTCTAAATAATCATTAGGCCTTTTTATCTTCTTTTTCTAGACTCAAGAATAGCCTCTCCTTTTATAGGTGTAAGAGTACCCTTTTTTTTTTTTTTTATTTGGCAGGCTTAAGAGAAAATTTTCACTTCTTTTTCTACAAAACTCAAGAGAGCAAAATCACACAAATAATTTTTTGGCGAATCACTAACTTATATACTTTTATTGGCTAATAATTAACCTTTATACTCTTATAAGAAATTATCCAAGAAGGTATCCAAGTCTCTCAACTAGCAAATGTATAAGTAGTGCTAAAAGAAAACCTAAGTCTCACAAAATACAAGAAATATGCACTAAGCTCTCTTCTATCTTTATAAAGAAAAATTCCCTTTTATAAATGTTTATTTTCTCTCTTCAAAATTAGTGTCTTTCTAATGTCATATAGATGCCCTTAAATAGCCCAAAGTCTATTGAAATGATTGGAAATGCCTAAAATACAAAACTAGCCACTACTGACTGTTAGGCAAAATTAATCATTATGGGAGTAAGCAAGTCATTTCACTTGTGCTAGTCTATTCAAGTATTTTGAATGAAAGTATTAATTTTCATTCAAGTTGTACGGGTCTGTTGAAGTGATGAGTAGGTCGATTCTTAAGGGCCATTTAATGTGGAACTAGATTGTTTACAAATGTCCATTATACAAACACTTCTCACTCAAATCATCATAACTTTCTCTACAAAACTCCAAATCATAAATCATTTATTTTATTGGAAACTAAACTCAAAGAGATTCCCATCTGTATATTAGCTCATTGTAAATCAGTCTATGGAGAAATTAAAAATTAACTTATCTATATGATAATTTTGGATTCAACATGACCTTTATCTTTTTAAATGCCAATAACATCCTCTATACAATTTAGATTTATGCAATATTTGATTTTTTGAAAATAGACATCTTTAGATTTTTATCCATATGTTGTAGGTCTTTTAATCTTCTATTCTACAAGTCATTTCAAAGTACAGTCTTTTTATAGGCCTGGTGAACTTGGCTTTTTCTAAAAGGTGTCCACACATTTTCTTCTTACACAAAACTACTCATATCATTGCATAGGATTGTTCAAAGTGCATAGGATCATTCACTTAGGCTTTTCACTTTTTTCTTCTTCCTTTCTTCCATTCTAAAGCTTACCAACTTGCTTTATTTTTCAAGGCTTCTTAAAAAGTATGCATAAAATAAGTCCTATATAAAAAAAACTCAAATAAAAATTTGAAAACTTCTCAAAGTTTTATTATCATTCAAATATGTGATTAAGGCAAATGCCTTATCAATCTTAGAATCACATAGTAAACGTTCTCCCTCTTTTAAAATATTCATAAAACTAAGATGTTTAGATAAAATAAATATTATAAAACATATAAAAACATTTTGTCAACCATAAAAAAATTCTCTTTTTTTGTCATCATGACAAAAAGAATCAAACACATTTAAAATTAACAAAGTCAAAACATTTAAAGCATTATATCCCTTTCATTTTATAAATACTCTCCCCTTATTTAAAGAATTATAACATCTACTTCATAATGTCTCTCCCAAAGCTAGGTTTAATATTGTCTAAGCATAACCTTAGAGTCACAAAAAGAAACATTAATTATTAAGGAAAAAAGGATAGATAGAAAAACAAAACAGTAAATAAAAATATTGCATATGCCAATAGTTATATACCAAATAAAGTATGCATAGTAATTCTCCCTAAATTTATAGATATATATAACAAATTAAGATCAAAGAGGGGGATAGGATGGATATATTATAAATTTCATACACTTAGTATTTTAGAGCTTAATATCCCTTTTTTTCTAATAAATTTTCTATCATCTATGAATTCTCTATTTAAGCAATTAGCGAAGGAGTTCCTAATATGCAATTTAAGCATTTTTCTTTAATACTGATTTTTTTTCTCCATGGGAGTTATGAACATACACATTATCATCATTTAACCTTGCATAGGAAAAATATGCCTTATGGCCTAACCTTCATAATAATAGCATTGCCAAGGGAATACTTTTCTAGGTATTTGAATGGAATAGTCATAAGATTACTTTCAATATGTTTCAGACCTGGGAATGGGGGCATGTGAACTTCTATAAGGTCTTGGTCTTTGAGACCTATGCATATAAACATTATATTATGCATTAGGCCTAAAAAAAGAATGTGAGTATCTATGATTATGCACATGTGTTCTTTGTGAGTGACCCTAGAAGATGAGGAAGTGTGATCATGTGTAGAATATTTTGCCTCTTTGATCTATGAGATGCATACATAGGCATGATTAGCCTTTTGTTTAAACTTTTTAGATGCATGTTCTTATATCTTACCCTTAGACTTTTATGCTTAAGGATTTACATTATTATTAGTCTTTTGTGAAGGGGTTTGTAATAGCACCTCGAGGATTAAATGTTTACCATACTAAACCTTCACTACACTCTTAGAAATAGAAAAGGAAGTAGAGACATAACATATCCTAATCCAAGTTTCATACTAGTATCTTTTTGAGAGCCTTCTTGTCCTTTTATAAATTTTGAAAGGGACTTTCTTAAATCCAATACTTAATCTTTCAAACTCTTTTCTTGTTTGGAAAGGATTTTTCAAAATCTATTTTCATAAATTATATTTTTATTTTTGTTGTTTAAAGTATCAGTTTTCATTATAAAAAGTTTTGTTTCATTTGAATCCGAGAAGAATTCTTTACAAATCAGTTACTTCTTTTCTTGTCTGAAAAATTCAACTTTCTTAAGAAGCTCACCTTTTTTTTTTAAAATAGAGAAACTTCATTTTTTTAAAATCACATTTTTATTTTTTTTCAAATCTTATTTCTATGAAAAGATTTATCTAAATTATTATTTGTGCATCTTAGGGCCTTAACTACATTTTCTACTATAAACATTTTATTGATATCATCATAAAGTTCACATGCCTTATTGAGAGAGCCTTCCTTTGAGTAATCCTTTAAGGCCTTAAAATATTCAACTTTTGCTTTCTTTTGGCCTTTTGTTTCTTTGGATAAAAAGATGTTTTTACACTTGTAGAGGTGGAGTTATTCAAAACTTCTATTCCTCTATGATTCAAAATCACATTCTTGATTAATAAACTTGATGTTATCATAGATCTTTGCTTCTTAACACTTAAATCTTCAATTTTGAGCTTTCTTTTTAAGTATTCAAAATTAGGCTTTGATACTAATTGTTGGTCCCTTGGTAAAGATGGCAAACCGAGAGCTAGAATGAATTAGGTGCCTTAAAAAATGCTTGAAACTTATTAGAAGTTCTTTAAGTATTATTGGCAATAGAATCACACCCATAATTTTACTCGTACTCTTAAAGAAGAAGGTGAAGTAAAAGAGAACAGATAATATAAGAGATTGATAATGGTTAGGCAATGTGCCTATATCGATTCCTTAAATAATCTATGAGTGCAAGTCATTTATTTCCTGAATATGCTTGAATGATTTTAATCTTTCATGTGACTCTTAACCTTTTATTGACCATTATAAGGGCAAAAAAGGAATAATGTTATGACACAATCCCAATTAGTGGCACGTAGAAGGATTGATAAGGATTGAAGGGAAGGCTTCTCAATAAATAAAAGCCCATAAAGAACCAATTGGCCAATGAAGGCCTAGAGGGGTAACACTTTTGTAATGTCCTAAATTCTTAACAAAAGTCACCATTTGACTTTAATTGATATAAAATTCTAGGTAAAAATAGGTTTTAATCTAAATATATCAATTAAAAGGCTTAATTTATCTTCACCCATCAGAAATTAGATTGGTAATTGGGTATGACTTGAGAACGAGGTTAGGCACCCCCAAGTCGCTTGGACTTTAAGATTTGGTCTATGGGAATCTATGATTCATAGTTACTAGTTTTATCATCATCAATTACTTAGTCTATATTAGAATGCTCCTAAACATGCATCTAATGTCTTTTCATATATCACATAAAGCATAATATGTACAATCATTCACCATAAGGATGAGGGATACATGATCAAATAGGGTTGTTCATACAACACATAAATGAAAATATAATATGCAAATATTGACCCATATAACCCCAAAATAAGGTATAGGTTAGTACTTAGGATTGAAGAAAGAGGTAACTCTTATATCTAATCATGGTAACTTAATATGGAAAGATAATATTATCTTTCCCTTATGTAAAAAGGACTCCATAAATACTTACCATATGATGCTCGTCATATTAGTAATCATAAAGTATGGTACACATGTCTAAACATTCTACTCTAATACCAAAATATGCCCAAATGCTCTATAAGAGAGTATACAATGCATTCATGGTGTACATAATGTCATAAAGTATGTGTGCGATGAGAAAATAAGCAAGTAAGGCATACATCAATCATTGGCATAATATGGGGTGGAATAATAGGGTCCTTCATGTCTAAGACCCTACCCAAATAAGCCCTAAACATGAACAACATATCAAAGATAAGAGGGGCATGCAATCCTAGCCATGAAAGGGACTAGGATGCATCTCTTAGTGAGTATGTATATGGTGATATAATAAGTTATTGGCCTTTGTACACCAAGAAGAAGGGGTTGAATTATAGATAATTAAAAAATTTTGGGTTTGGAAAACACTAAAGAATGACAAGAAAAATAAAGAGATAATGGAAAGAAAAAAAAACACACACAAGATTTATAGTGGTTCAGGTGTTAACTAATCCTCTCTCCATTCTCCAATTCTCAATTAGGATTTCATTATCTAACAAGGATTTTTATAAACTCACATCCCAAACTTAGTTTTTAGGCTCACACCCAACCCTACTAGTGTTTTCCTAGGTCTTGCATTAAACTCTTGTAAGTGTTTTTCTAAAGGTTAACACTTAAAACCTTGTAAGTGTTTTTCTAAAGGTTAACACTTAAAACCTTATAAGTGTTTTACCTAGGCTCACACTCAAACCTTTACAAGTATTTTTCTTAGGTCACACTCAAATCCTTATATCTATTTTCTCTTAGTAGACACTCAAACCCTTACAAGTAACTCAAAGTGTAAGGCCCAAAGCTTGGTTCTTGGGGGTCACTCATAAATAAGGACTTATTCCCTTAAGTGATGAGCATGAGATGGCTAAATTTGATGAAAAGGCCATGATTTTAATGATATAATGATGACTAATTGTGGTTTGAAAATAATGACTAAGAGATACGATGGTGAAAGATGATGAGTTATAACAAGGAATCAAGTGTAAGTTAAGATATGTAAGTAATTATATGTAAAAAATAATGATTAATGGACATGCATGAATAATGGCATTAGAGGTTTAATAATGAAGAATATGTCAATATTATATGTGTAATAAAGTTACATTAAAGTAAATGTTAAAAATAAATTGAGAAGGAATAAGAAAGCTAAGGTATAAGCTAATTTAGGTGCATGATCTCTGATGGCTACTAAGGTATGTAAGTTTGCTTAATATGTGATTAATTGACATTTTAATGAAGTGTTTTAGATATATTTTAGATACCTAAAGTTGGTATTTGAAGTGTCTTGAAGGAAAAAAGGAAGAATTGGATAGTTACACAACTGTTATGTTTTAATGTTGTTGCCTATGTTTGTTTAATGCATGCCTAATTTATGTACCTAATATATATTTAAAATGACATGAAAATGAAGTTTTTATATGAATTTTTTTGATTTCTAAAGTTAGTAATTGAAGTGTGCTAAAGAAAGGAACAAAAGGTTGAAAACAAAGCTTTTAAAATGTTCAAATGCTCTATTTGGGCATTTTGGCATTTTCACACCCTTTTATCTTTATTTTCTACCTAAACACTACTTTAACTCCATTTTTCATTAGTTTTCATGCCTAAAAATTGATGTTTAAAATGTATTATGGAAAAGTACAAAAGGACATAAGCATAAGTTTATGGGTTGGGAGTAGAATTTTTGGTGGACTTTTTTCTAGAATACTTTGTTTGGGCATTTTTAGTCTTTTTACATTCTTTTTCTTTATCTTCTATCTAAACGTAACTTGTACTCCATTCTTTATCAGTTTTTGCAGTCCAAAACTCATACATGGCTACCAAATCAAGTTAGGAAAATCAAGTTTGCTCATTCATCTTTTTCCATCTTTTAAACAAGTTGGTAACTTTCTCATTCTTATTTCAAGTAAGTTATAATTTACCAGATTTTTTATATATTTCTTCTATGTTTAAAAAGGTGTGTTTATGATATTTTTAAGTTCGGTGGTGATGGAAGAGATAAAGTTTGGTGTTAGTATAACATGAAAGGTGATGTTGTCTTCAAAAGGAGATTTAGATGTACTTGAAGAGCATGAGTTGTTTCTCTTGGTTCCTGATATTTGATGGTTTATTAAATGATAATTAGTATTTTAATATTCATATTTGAGTAAGAAATTGAGATTAATTGGTGTTTTACGCATTATTTGAATTAAAATCAATATCGATGTAATATACAATTGGAGCTTTGAAAGGTGTTGATATATATGGATTGATTATATGAATTCTTAGTGATTATTGACTTAAGTGATAAAAGGAATCCTAACATTGTTGTTTATGATGAGAATTAAGTCTTGAAGGATGTCAAACACCTTAGGTGTATTAAGTTAGATATTGATGTCTTAATAAGCTTATAATTGTTTCTTATGTAAATGAGTTTCAATTGCAAGGATAATTGATGTAGTATGAGTTCTTTGATATTATTTGAGCTCTTAAATATTGTATAACATTATAAACTTGAGGTTTACAATTGTATTCAAGTCTTGAAGGATGTCTTAAATTATAATTGAGATGGAGGAAATATTGATGCCTTAATGGATTTTATGAAAGTCTTTATGTAAATTAATTATGTTTATAAGGAGAATTGATGTTAAATTAATTTCCTTGATGATATTTGACAATCTATCCTTATGGTTCAAGTCATATGTGAATGGAGGAGATGTTCTTCATTTAGTTGTGGTAGGATTATACATATGAGTTTATGGATGGTTTATGATGACAAATGAGTATGTTGATAAATTTAGAAGTATAAATTGGTGACTATGAAACAAATTAAGGATTATAATTATGGATTACTATGTGATTATATGGAGATGTTAATGTTGACACTATGAATGAGATAAAAGAAAAATGGTGATAATGAGATAAGTACAAAGGATGATAGTTAAGTGATAAGTTAGATATAATAATTTTTTTTTATGCTTGATTGGTGTTTAGGATTTCAGTATCCTTATAAAGGCTTTTGTGCTATTACACTATATGCTATTATGTTTTGTGGATGAGTTTGATTAACTTTCTATATTTTAGATGATATATTAATAATGTAATGAATGTCTATGTTTAGGAATGTGCGCTGGTAAAATGATTAAAATCGAGTAAGGATAAAGCTAAAAGTAATAAAGGATTAGGCAAAGAGTTAGAGAACTAGAAAAGCTGAAGCAAAAAAATAACTATTGCTAATAATGAAAGTGAGGGATTTTATTTGCTTTTTATTGTCCATTTCATACATGCATCATGAGTTTAAATGTATAGGCCATAATAGGCCAAACTATGTTAATATGAAAGTCATATGCATTTCCATGAAATGAAATGAATTGAATTGCCATTTAGCAATGTAATGCTTAAATGCTATGTAATGTGAAGGTAGTTCAAAAAATAAGTGGGAATCTAAAAATTCATAGTTAGCTTTATAAAGATTATAACCTATATGAAATGAATGTTATGTTATGCATGCAGGACACAATTAGTGAGGAAACTCCCCCATTTAAAAGATAAGTAAAAGATTTAGCTGGTGCGACAAATCTCTCGAGAGTGTACGACTAGAGAGGCAACTCCCTATGCAAGAAAGATAAGTAAACTAAGTAAGGTTTCCCATGGACTTGACTATTCATATATGTAATGTTTTGTTATGTAATGATATATATAGATGATGTATCATGTAGTTAGAGATGCATTCATGTAAAAGCATGTGAGCATGCATATGGACAATGTAAATTCCTCACTGAGGTTCCTATAAGGAGCTCACTCAACCCCTTCCCCTCCCCCTCATATACACGTACATAAAAATTATTTTGTATGTTAAGCATAAGATTGATGCCATAGGTATATGTTTGAGGCTAAAGGCTAAAGAAAAAGTTTTAGGTTATGTATCACATATTGTTAAGGGACTATATTGTTTCTTCATAGGTGCCTACAATAATGATGTATATGTATAATTAAAAGAGTTATAAATGTATTAAGCAAATGTATCCTATATTCTTAGT
Source organism: Omphalea diandra (assembly GCA_949677035.1). Classification (NCBI taxonomy): domain Eukaryota; kingdom Viridiplantae; phylum Streptophyta; class Magnoliopsida; order Malpighiales; family Euphorbiaceae; genus Omphalea; species Omphalea diandra. The sequence goes on along the minus strand of CATIWR010018656.1, from coordinate 14,605 downwards.
AATCTTCGCAAAGTCTAAGTTATGAATAATGTGATTTATATGGGTCTAAGGTTAAAATATTGTAGAATGAGTATGATGCATAAATAAAGGAAATGATGTTAAGGCATACTAGGATTTATGGCCTGTGTAAGATAAATTTTGAATGCTTGTGATAATGAAAAGAATGTTATAGTTAAAATAACCTTAAGTAGACCTCTGATTCTAGGATTGTCTAAATGTGAGAGATTTATGTTTAATGATGTGTATATAATGAAAAGTAAGAAAAAGGAAGAATAACTGGAATCGACTATTGAGTTTAGACTTCCCTAATCATTAAATGATAAAAAATGATTTGAATAGCCATAGTATAATGTCAAAAAGTGTATTTATGAAATATATTGGACTAAGGTTAGCTTAAAACCTTACCTCTTATTTATCTTATCTTAAGAATCGAAGGTGGGACAAATGAAAGCTAAAAATGTTTATGGACTAGTAAATATAAGTTTTAGATTCAATGTATTAAAGAGTTTAGAAATGGGATATAACCATAAGCAATTATACTTGTTATAGGTTTTTGAGGCCTTAAGCCTTCCCATTCCCTAATGTTAGGGCAACCCGAAATCTAGGTCATTACACAAAGATTACAAAGAATTAAACTTAAGGCTTTAAGAAAGTTTGCTATTGAAAGGTGATTGATGGATACTTGTTAGATGTATTGGATGATATTAAAGGCCATTTGGAAAGGTATTTATAGTCTTCACAACCCAAATGACTATTGCTAATGAATTAGTAGCAAGGCTCATTCCAACAACCAAAAAATGTTTATTTAATTCTAATTGAATTGTATTTTATCGTTATGAATCCATTTTTGTGATCACACCTAGCATTTTATGAGTAAGATTTTCCTTTAGTGATTGTGATCCTTGAATGTGTCTAATGGCTAACAATACATTACACTTCTTGATAGGCTATTCACTTTGTCTTTATAATGACTTTTCTTTATTAAGATTAATGGGTGCAATAATGGTCTTAGTCATGATCTCTATTTTGCGAACTAAGTCGCAATCGTGATTTAGGTCATGAAATAATTAAAAGTCTTAAAAAACATGGGTTACGGTCGTGACACCCTTTCTTGGATGTAATACCCTTATCTAAATTGCAATATCTTTTTCTTAGGGGCAATTTTCAAGTCTTCATTATTACTTAGAAGTTTCTCTAACTTTTCAAGTTTCAACCTTTTTCTAACTTAAATTTCTACAAAATATGCTCAATTAAAAATTTGAGTACCATTTAATTTGATTGCCAAGATCAAAATAGATATTGGCCAAGCTAGACATCTAACTTAGGTAAACAATTTCCCCCTTTTTGATTCTGATAATTAAGTTAAAATGATAATGAAAAATAACATTTGTTTCAAAAGTAATAGTATAACTTCTAATAGTCTATAATGTCCAACAGTCTAACTTCCTTTTACTAAGTTACTCCTCCTTAATGTGTTTCTCATCCTTCTCCCCCTTAATATGTTAACTTTTATTTTACTTTGCACTCTCTTTTTCTCTCTACTTTTGTTAAGATAAAAAAAATGAGAGAAATAAAAAAAATAAAACATATAAGTGGTATACAGTTTAAGTAATGGATAAAGAAATAATATAAGCAATGCACATTTACTAGTAAAACAAATAAGCAATGAATAGTTATTAAGAGATATTTCAAATAGATGATCAATATATATTGGCCAAAATTCATAAGAAACTATAATGAAAACAAAAGAGAAAAAAATCTAAGCTTATGATTTTTAGTCCTCATTCTTGTAATGACTACGAAAGACCTACAGTGGTTGTGATTTTTAGGGCAATTTTAAAAATTAATGAAAAAATATATATTTTTGCATTGACCTTATAATCAAATCAATATTTGAATGAGCGATCTAAACATATGAATATAAGATTCATATGTATTGGAGTTAATTATTCATTCTTCACATAATCGAACAAGTCAATAAGTGCATTAAACAAATTTGAGCATCAATCATGGGGGAAAATTAAATATGCAAGAAAATTATGTGAAAGAAAAATTTATGGTAAAGAGATTCCATATGCATGACAAGTTCCTTTTTAATGAAGTTTAATCTTTCTTCATTTAGGGATTTTATGAACATGTCAGCCAATTTATTATTGGTATTAATATTCTAACAGTAAATCATCAATTTATACATGATCTCTCAAAAACTGATGCCTAATGTTTATGTGTTTAATCTTAGAGTATTAGATGGGATTTTTGGAAAGTTTTATGGCACTTGTGTGATCATAATTGATAGGAATGTGATAAATGACATAATCATAATCCTTTAGTTGTTTCATCCAAATTACTTGGGTGTAACAATAGCTCATTATCACATATTTTGCATTAATAATTGATAAGACAACTGAAACTTGTTTCTTACTAAACCAAGGAACTAGACATTCACTTAGAAATTAACAAGTTTCAAAAGTTCTCTTTCTATCTGATAAATGACTCACATAATCCACATTTGAAAAGCCTGTTATATTAAAAGATATATTCGTAGGATACCACAATCCTAGATGTAATGTTCCATGCAAATATTTGAAAATCTTTTTAACAACAATAAAATGTGATTCTTCAGGGCAAGATTGAAACCTATCATATAAGCATATACTATACATGATATCAGGTATAGAAACCATAAGATAAAGAATTGAATCAATCATACCTTGATATTTCTTCTCATTTATGGGCTAAGCTTTATTGATGTGCTTATTGGTGTCTTGCTACTTTTGCAACCATTTATGTCAAACTTCTTAAAAAGCTCCCTTGTGTACTTGGATTAGTTTATGAAGATCCCATTCTTGCATTGCGTTAGACCAAAAAAGAACTTGAGTTCCTCCATCTTGCTCATTTTGAATTCTTTAGTCATACACCTAGCAAAATCTTCACAAAGATGTTTATTAGCAGCACCAAAAATAATATCATCAACATAAATTTAAATTAAAATATATTGTTATTGTGCCTTTTTATAAAAAGTGTTGCGTTAACCTTTCCTTTTAAAAGAACATTTAGCAAAAGCAACGAACTATGCCTTTCATACTAAGCTCTATGAGCTTATTTTAATTCCTATAAGGCTTTAGTTAGTTTACAAATATAGTTTGAAAATTCATAGTGTTCAAAATTAGGAGGCTATTCAAAATAGATTTTCTCCTTTATAAAACCATTTAAAAAATGCACTTTTTACATTCGTTTAAAAGATTTTAAAGTTTATGTGGCATGCATATGTAAGTAAGACTCTAATGGTCTCTAATCTTACAATAGGAAGTAAAGTTTTCACCATAATCAATGCTTTCCTCTTGGTTATACCTTTTGGCAACCAATGTAGCTTTATTTCTAATGATGAAGCCTTACTCATCCAACTTATTTTTATTTACCCATTTGTATCGAACCATGTGTTGATCTTTGGGTCTAGGGATAAGTTCCCATACTTTGTTTCTCTTAAATTGATTGAGTTTTTCTTGCATAGAAATCATCTAACACTCATCATTAAAAGCCTCATCAATGATCCTTAGCTCAATTTAAGAGACAAACACAAGATTATTATCTAAGTCCCTAAAGTGAGATTGAGTACTTCTTTTAAAGTTCCCCCTATGATGTGCTCCATAGGATGGTTCTTGAAATACATCCATTCCTTAGGAAGTTCTTAAGAATGATCCTTCTTTTGAGTTTGAGCTTTAACCATTTATTGGTTCTCCTTTCTCATTTTATCTTCCTTTGAGTTATGATTGATCTCAAGCTTTTCAAATTCACCTATAAAACCATCAATACAAAGATCAAGTTTACTTGATTTATTACAAAAAATGCATTCATAGACTCTTCAACTACCATGGACTTTTTGTTAAAAACTCTATATGTTTTGTTATTGGTGTAATAACTTAAAAATACGCCTTCATCCATTTTGGATGCAAATTTCCCAAAGCTATTCTTGGTGTTTAATATGTAGCACTTGCAATCAAATACTCTAAGGTATGAAATCTTAGGTTTCCTTCCCTTCCATAATTGATAAAAGGTTTTATCTGAAATTGGTCTTTTGAAAATGTGGTTTGAAATATAGCAAGAAGTAGGAAGTGCATACTTATTAAGCATTTTCCTAACTATCTCTACTAAGGTTCTATTTTTTTTTTCTTTATATAACACCATTTTGTTATGGTGTTTTAGGGAGCTTAAAAATTATGAGAAATACTATTTTCTAGACAAAAATTTTCAAAATGTTAATTTTCAAATTTCTTCCCATGGTCACTTCTAAACTTGAAATAAAGTAATCTTTTTCATTTTGAATATGTTTGTCAAAACTTTTGAAGGTATCAAAAGCATCACTCTTATGTGTAAAGGAACTAACCCAAGTAACCTGGAGCAATCATTAACTAGAATATGTGCACAATTCTTTCCACCTAAACTACCAATTATACTAAGAATAAACAAATCCATTTTAATAAGTTGAAAGGTCTAGAAGTATTTACAACATTTTTTTGTCTTGAAGGAAGAGTTATGTTGTTTCGTCATTTGGTAAGGACCACATGTCTTGTCTTTTGAGAACTTGACCTTTGAAAATCCATCCACTAGCTCATCATTGCATAACTTTGAAGTAGTTCCATACTTGCATGCCCTAGTCTTTGATGCCCATAGCTAAGATTCATTGATAATTGCTAGTAGAGACAAGACACTTGAAAGTTTTGGTTAGCTAATTTGTGTAGGTTAATTACACTAGTGATAAGACATTCCTTGGAGTTAAGAGTGACTTTGTTACCTTCCTCGCATAAGTAACTTACACTTGACAAGTAATGTTTTAATCCATTAATTAAGTAAACATCTTTACTAAAGGTTAGCATTCTTAGTCATATGCCTTGAAAGTCCACTATCTACATGCTAGTCATATTCTCTTATTATGGATTCAAGACAAACCTCATTAGAGTTATCCTTCAAGGCCATGTAGCATAAGTTGGCTTATTTTTCTCCCTCCTTTTCACTTAAAGAGTGGTCATCCCATGTTGCCATGAAGCCTTTTTTTTCTTCTCCTTATCCTTTTTCTTTTTATTCTTATTCATGGGATTGTAAGCGCCCTCAGGTTTTTTTATCAAACAAGTGGAATCTTGCTTGTGACTCTATCCTTTTATCGACCAACGAGGGGTCAAGAGCATGAGGTCTTGCATTGGAAATAACCTAAAAAGTGGCACACATTAGGTCAATATGGGATTCTTTAGGACTCATGATAATTTAAAACCTATTTTTCAAATTGAGATCAATGGGAGACCTAGACAAAACAATACGTTGGTATTATCCCTAGGGTATGTGGAGCTGCCACTCGACTTTGGTCGAGACAAGAATTTAGGCAAGGTAAAATCTGAACCTAAGCTAAGTCAAGTAGATGACCCATTTTATCTTCATCCTATTAGTGATTGGGTTTGAAAATTGGTATGGCTTGGGAAAAAGGTTAGGAGCCCCAAACCACCTAGATATTGGGATATGGCCATTGAGTATCTTTAGTTCACTTTTATCACTTTAACCATGTTATTAATTAGTCCAATTAACATGCTTAAACATGCTTCTAGTATAATCAAGTGAATCATGCCAAATCATCAATTTCAAATGGGAGAGGGATTATGCATCATGGTAAAGAGATAAAATATGCATATCAATATCCATACACATCTCAAAAGGGAATTGAAATCATGCATCATGGCAAAAGGGTAGCATATATATCCTCAATCAGCCTAAAGCATAATCAATATTCAATGATTATGGCCATTAAGACCATCTTTCATGACTTAAGGACAAGATACACTTACATCCAAGGAAAACACACAAGTTAGTGACTAATTATAAAACAAATGAAAGGAAACAAATAGGTAAATAAATTTCATGATCACACCTAACCACATCTCTAAAGTTAAAGGACCTAATCATGTTTCCAAGTCCATAATATGAATATCTCAACTTCACTTGAACCAAACAACATAATAGCATCAAATATACATAAATGTATGAATCATGAAACATGAAGAATAATAAACTTGAAATGTAAGCACCTTAGAGGATCTTAATGGCATAAGGCTAAATCATTATAAAAGGGATCCCAAGGTCATTAAACCCTCACCCTTATCGCTTTTAAAGAGCATGGCATCCATAAACATCATTAACAATTAGCAAGATTAGGATGTTAACCATCAAAAGGGAAGCCATAAGGCCAAAATATATGCCTAGTAACATATTTAGAAATGTAACTTAAAATGTAATTAAGCATAATATAGCTCTCAAGGTCCTAGGAATGATAAACTCCTCACTTGGGTAGTACCAAAATGAGATCGAAATAAAACCTTGAATATCACATTAAGCATGAAATGGAGGAACACAATGCATAAAAGCATAACAAGCTATGAAAACAACTTTAAATTCATTCAAAACCCCATTTTCAAGTGAATAGGGAACCTAACCCATAAGACCTACTCTTATTCTATCAATGGAATGCTCTAACATCATAGAAAATAGTTTAAAAAGAAAGAAATTCAAAATGAGAAGAAATAAACTTTGGTTATACTCTTTAGGAAAAAGTAGGTTGTATAGATCACTTTGAGGTCTATACAACCCACTAGGATAGTTGTACAAACTGTATGAAATTTGTACAAACCTTTTTTGTTGGGTTTTCAAAAAATTAAAAAACAAGAAAGAAGAGGGAGGAATGAGAAGAGGAGGATAAGCCTTTTAGATGCCAATGATTATTCTTTTACCTTCAGAGGCTTACAAGTTCAATTTTTATCCTCTAAAAATGTTTAAGGATGCTTAAGAATACAAGCTAAAGGCCTTATTCTACCTTAAATTGGTGTTTGTGTGAGTTAGGGTTTTGATTTTCTAGATTAAGTGTTATCTACAAAGAGATTTTAGTAGAATTTTGTTAGGGTTATCTAAGTCTTTGCTTCTCTCTTCAAATGGTGATATATTTATAGAGGAAGAAGGGTGCATAAAAGCTTAGAATGGTTTTAGTTCCATTTTGGCTTTAGGAAACATTAAGGATTGATAAGAAAAATAAAAAGATAAGGGAAAGAAGAAAATTACATGCAAGATTTATAGTGGTTTGAGTATTAACCAATCCTACATTCACTCTTTAATTCTCAAATTGGAATTTCATGATCTAACAAGGAGTTTTATGAACTCACCTTTCATAATTAGTGTTTAAGCTCCCATCCAACCTTAATAGTGTTTTCCTAAGACTCATACTAAACCCTTGTAAGTGTTTTTCCTAAAGGCTGATACTCAAAGCCTTATAAATATTTTTCATAGGCTCGCACTCAAACCCTTACAAGTAACTCAAAGATTACAAAGAATCAAACTTAAGGCTCTAAGAATGTTGCTATTGAAAGGATGATTATTAGATACTTATTGGACATATTAGATGCTTTTAAAGGTCATTTGGAGAGGTATTTATAGTCTTCATAAGCTAAATGACCATTATTAACAAATTGATAACAAGGCTCTTTCCAGTGGCTAGAAAATCTTTATTTAATTCACGATAGACATTTTGAGGCAAGACCCTCCTTTAATGATCTTGATCCCTGAATATGCCTATGGCTAGCAACACGTGGCACTTCCTAATAGGCCTTTCATTTTCTCATTGTAATGGCTCATTCCTTATTAAGATTCATGGGCATGTTGTTGGAGTCTTAATAGTGATCTTTATTTTGCAAGTTAAGTCATGGTTGCGATCCAGGTTGCGAAATAGCTTTTTCTTTAAAAGTGTTCAAAAACATCGGTTGTGGTTGCTACCCCCTTTTCTTGGTCACGATTTCCTTGTCCTAATCATATCTTTTTTCTTAAGAGAAATTTTTAAGTCATTTTTATTACTTAGAAGTTCTTCTAACTTTTTGAGTTTAAACACTTTTCTAACCTGAATTTATGCAAAAATACACTCGATTAAAAATATTAATATCTTTTTCTCACTAAGAAACTTCTACTATCACAAAACTTTCTTGATCTCACCTACCTCATAAATGCCAAAGCAATTCACCAAGACACTTTTACCCACACTTTGGGTGCAATTGGTGCTAAAAAGATGGAGTCATCATAAGCCTAAAAAAGGAGGAGACTAATTTTTGAAGAAGGAGTTCCACCATCCTTCCTCAACCAAAGCCTAAGGCTAAACTCTCACTTACTACCATCAACTATAAACTGGATAGGTTGATGAGAATGATGAAAGGAGATTTATGCTCCTCTCTCATCTTTGTAGTGATATGGTAGACTTGTAAGAGAAGTTGGGAGTCCCTCCTTGCCATTTTCTAGACTTCACAGAGTTTGATGCTACTTATGAAGAAAAAGGCGATAATCAAGTGGAGGATGGAGATGAGGTTGAAGGTGAAGATCATGGTGATGATGAAGACTTTTCTAGAGATGAAGATGATTCTCCTACTTTCTAGTTTAGGATCTCTTTTATATCTTTCTTTTATGAAAAACATGTGATCCCACAAAATTTGTTTCTACGTTTATATATATAAAAGTTGTTTCTTTAATGAAATTTTGTGTTATGTGATTGCTTTATTTCAATTTATTTATGTATTTGCTCCCTATGATTACTTGTCTATTTATGCAATTGATCTTTTTTCCCTTCTACCCTCTTTTTGATCTTGCCAAAAGGGGAGAGATAAAATCTAGAATGAATCAAAGGGGGAGAGAAAAATAATAACATAAGTTGAGGGGAAGCATAAGAGTATCATACTTTGAATTTTTGCCTAGAAATCACACTTAGAAAAGTTCACTAAAATTTCTAAGTGTACTAAAAGATTATAAGTATACATTGACAAGTTACCACTCCAACTTTACATTTAGATAAATTAACCTCTATAATATGTATACTTGGTACAGTAACCTAAAATGTCCTTTTTCTTTTTTAGTTCGTCCAAATAGAGCTTATAATTTCTTTTCCAATGGCTTGGTTCATTACAGAAATGACATGCCCCCTCCTTTAAAGGTTTAGGCTTAGGCTTCTTTAAGTCCTTTATAGCCTTTTTCTTTCCCTTTCCCTTCTTCTTCATACCTTTCCCCTTATTAACCATGAGAACCTCTTTGGTGTTGTTCTTGATGTTCAGTTCAACAGTCTTGAGCATCCCATGCAATTCAAAAATACTTTTCTCCATATTATGCATGTTATAGTTCATAATGAAGAAATCATATACATTAGACAAGGATTAGAGAAAGATGTCAAAAACTAACTCTTAACTAATGGCAAGAACAAGTTTCTCTAAATGATCAAGATGACCCTTTTATCTTCAGAACATGAGGACTAACTGAGCTACCTGCTACTAACTTGCATGACAGTAGAGCCTTAATAGTATTGAACCTTTCAATTCAGAACTTCTCTTGAAACATTTCCTTAAGATGACCCACCATAGTACAAGCCTCATTTCCATTAATCGCCTTTAAAGTTCTGATTGTATGATGGCAAACATGATGTAAAGTGACATCTACCGAGTCATTAAGACACTTTGTGTGAGCATCCTTTGGGGCTCTAGGAGCATTAGCAGCAGGCTCTACAATGATAGGTTGATCTAAGCTATCCTTTCTTACTTGAGAACAATTCTCAAATTTTTATACCAATGTAGGAAATTAGTCTCATTCAATTTATCCTTCTCAAGAATCAATTTAGTGTTGTTTGATGCCATAATCTATAACAAAGATATATAGAGTGCACTTAACATTTTATTAAGTATTAACTCCCATTAAATTTTATCAAATCATACACCCTTAAATTACAATTTTTAAGAACTGAAATATTTAATGGGTCAAAATCCATATTTCACCTAATTCTAAGTAACCTTTGGCTTATCACTTCAAATTTGGTTATTTAGATAGGTAAAACTTTATTAATTACATCTTATGTAACCTTTGGATAACTATGGGATGTTGACATCACATGTCTTAGCTTATCTCATATTTTGCCCTAAGTTCAAAACCATTTTAGTAACCTAGTTAAGTCTAGTCATTTCAAACTTATGGATATCACCATTATCCATATTGTCTTACTAAGATGGCCTAATATACTTCACTTTGGCAAAACCTATATTTAGGAATCAGAGTCTTAATGGGTGTTTGAATCACAGTAAGCATTTTCATGACTTAATCTTATTAAGGGATTTTACCAATTTTAACCTATTATGTATTTTTACGTTGCAACTCATACATCACATGCATTGCATAATAAACATTCATACATAATAATAACAAATATAAACGTGTCATAGCATGTAAATTGATCTTCACAAGCCACTATAAAGACCAAAAGGTCAATTGTAGGGGTAAATCTCCATCTCCATGAATTTTCCTAGGTTGCTATCAATAGTTGCCACCTCACGCCTTGAAGATCACTATCTTATACCTTAAAAGTCTCCATTACAAGTTGTAACATACATAAGTATAATCTATACTTTTATATTACTAATAATAAAATCAATGACATGCAAGTTGTATTTAAAAATTACAACTCTTAAAAATTGAAAAGAAAAAGCCAATCACATTGGTATAAAGGGTCATGTCATGCACCATGCGAAAACACATAAGCAAAACATCTAAAACATAAAATAGATTATCTTAAGGCAATCTACAATTTATATGATAAAATCATTGGGTCAAGAGGCAGGGCCCCTTTCTGGGTCTTAGGGGTAGTGCCCCTAGAGAGGTCTAAAGGTAGCGCTTTAGGCGGCAGTTCTGCTAGTCGGTCAGTGGGCGGGGATTAAGGGTCAACACCCTCAAAAAGTAAATGATTTACCTTATTCATTTGTATAAGTTGTTACCTAAATTTCATTAGTTTTAATTAATATGATTAACTAATATGTTCATAACATAACTAATTATCAATACTTAACACTTAAATATATTTGTAAAATTTGCTAATCTATTCAAAATAGATTATTTTGCATTTAATAATTAAACAAACCTAATAACTACAACAAATTTGTTCGAAACAGATTACTATAAGTTTAACAATTAAATAGTCTGCCATGAGTAATGAGATGAGAGATAAAATACAAGAATCTTATTAAACTGCATTAATTGAATTAACAACATATCATAAGAAATAGTAAAAAGTGTTAAATCAAATCAACACTATCAAATTTGTTTAATCATATTAAACCCTAAAACACATTAATCTAATTAATGTATTGTTTTCATTTTTCATATGGATTAACCAAATCACGCTTAAACCAATCCATTTATCATTTAACTATTGAAATGATTTTCAATACAATACATCCATGTTCACATTTATAATACTTAGAACAATATCAAATTCAATTTAATTGAATTCGTAAGTGGCTTTGATACCATTGTTGGGTTTTGTAAAATAAGTATAGTGAAAAAAAAATCTACATAAAAAACCCATTAAGGATCCTGTGATTCGATTAAATTGAAAAAAAAGGATGCGAAAACATTACCAATTCAAACAAGAGATGAGAGAACATTGGAAGGTAGAGAGGTAGTTTACACTAGCCACAACAAACCTCAAGCTTGACTCAGATCAAGACGTCACCAAAAGATGATCACCCCGTGTTAGTATACACACGAACAAGCTTTCCAAAAGGAAGGTGTGCTAAACCAAGGTCATGTTTCTTATATATTTTTCTCTTTCTCTCTCAACATTTTCTGAAGTTAACGTGAATAATGTTATTAGTTTTTAGAAAACCTTAGCGTTAATATATCTTAACTCTTTAGATATATATACCCCAACTCAGTACTTTAGAAATACATATAACTAGATATCCTAATTTATTTTAACCTTTAAAAATATTAAGGTAATATCTTTAATATATATATATATATATATATATATATATATATATATATATATATATATATATATAGAGAGAGCAATAACATAATTTTCCTTTTAGGTCTGTTTTATGTGTGCAACGGTAAGTTCACATAATATTGGTAGTGGGTCAAAACCTATTTCTAACCCATAAGTCATAAGTGATTTCTAGTAAGACATTATGACTATCAAATTATGTGAACGATAATGATCCGACTTAACCTATTTTACAAATAGTATTGTAATCCTTTTGTCATATTATATCTCAATTGAACATAAGGCATGGATCATGTCATCCTCATACAGTTCAATTCTTTTTTAATCTCCAAGTAGACTAATGTAAAATGACATAGATAACCTTTTTCAATTCATTTTCACATAGCCATGTAATCTCTTCAATCTAACTAATCAAGGGGTCTAGAGATCTATTTCTCATAAAGATATGAGAGTCAAATTCTCTATCAATCACTCTTATTTCTTTATATGATTTACTTAATGTCCAATATCAGTTTATATACTCATCCGCTTAAAGATAATGTTAGACTGTATCAAAACAAAAAGTTGCTCATATTGAAATTTATGGTAATTTTCAGGTCAAATGATAAAGTTAATACTATTGTTTGAGAATCACTTATGATTGTTTATTTATGTAATATTCTTATAACGTGTCAGTCCAATACAATGTTTCTTAAATATGTACCTATGTATTTGACCTAACATCGTCTATCCATAACTAGTAAAATATTGTCATCAATCAAATACATACTAGTTTTCATTCGTGATTATCCCAACAATAATGACTAACTAAGGAAATTTTATAATATAATTCTTTACACTCAAAAGTTTTACTATCAAGTCACATACTTGATGATATTAGATAGAATTAACTATTCATAGAATTTATAATTTATCCATAAACAAAGTACAAAAGAAATATTTAATAAAATTGCAACCATGACTTTATATATATATATATATATATACATTACAAGAATTGACCTAAGGCACATAACTAACACAATCTACCGCCTACGTTGTGTCGATCTATTAGAATTAGTTTTGTTTTCATCTTTTTTTACTATTAATTTGACATGGAATTTGGCATGAAAGGTTAATCTTTTTGTTCTTTATGTTGTCATTTTAGAACTTGTTTATTGCTTGAGATGCAAAGAGATAAAGGAAATGAAAAAAAAAAAATTGTGTGGAAATTGTTTATCTTCCTATTTTATAGTGTTGTATTAATACTCATTTTCACCTCTTTTAACAACTGGATTAGGTGTAAAATTGGCCTTTTCCGTGGATGCTTGTATTTTTCAGCTTGTTTTTTTAATTGATTAACATATAGTACAGTGTTATGTTTATTGTATTTTTCTTTTTGGGATAATCTTTGATGATTTTATTCCTTCACGGTCTTGATGATAGATTCTTATGATATTCTTTATGACCATTTCAGAAATTTCTCATCTTGAGAATAAGAATCTCATCTCGTGTTAAATTTGTACTAGAATGATGGTTAATTTACATGATTCTAGATTGTGATCAGCTCTACAATGCAGAAGCAAATATTATATTCCCTTTGTTTTTTCATCTTCTTTTGATTTACGCCCTTTTCTTTCCAGATCATTCTAGAGTCACTGCATCTTTTTCCTTTTTTCTTGTTTTTTTTAAACTTTTCCTACTTATATTTAGGATAAGATTATGCTTTCTACTTATTATGTTACTTTTCATGTTTGTATCTAGGTGTGTTTCTTTTTATGCCAACAAATTGAGTTTTCATTTCTTGTTGATTTTGTATGTGGCTAAAATCATTCAGTGACAAACAGGATAGAATCTCTTTAAAATCTCAAAAAAAAAGAAAAAGATAATAATTTAATTGCATAGAGGAAACTTTTTTTCTTCAGTTTTTGTTCCACTACTTAAAAATGAGTGTTGTGGGTTTCATATCTCAAACCATTTTCAGTTTGGCACGATCAATTGTTATGCCATTGTATAAATTTTTTAGCTTGTATTAAAGTAGTCGTGATTTTCTGTTTGTTAATGTTAACTTGCTATATTTTTTGTTCATTTTCTAGCTGATTGAAGCATGTGTGATGATCCAAAAGGATCATCAAAATCATCATCCTCTCTGACACCTATTATAGAAATGACACCTAATACCAAAAACATGAATCATAACTATGAAAATTGAAGATTGTGTTTTTTTAATTTACTTGAACTTGCTACTGACAATTATGTTGAAGGCTTTTAAGTGATTGATAAAGCAAGACTATTTCCTAGGTTGATGAGATTGAATACTGATATGGCCGCCGAAAGGGATCAAGTAATATTGTTCTTGATCACAGGATAGGATTCCACTAATGGTTACTGGTACATATGGCGTATTAACAGTCTTAAGTTTATACTTACTCATACCTATATTGATGATAATCTCTCATATGGAATGGACAAAATCACATCATTTCATTGTGTAGTTTCTAGTGGATCTCTTAATGCTATTGATTTTGTTAAGCAACAGATGAAACAAATGTAGGAGCAGAATCAGATGCTCATTTTGTGCACTCGAATAAGTTTTCCACAGTTCCCATTTAATGATGATAATGAGCCCTTCCGGCCGCTATCATTGCCTTGTGACTCTATGAATCATCAGTGACATTTTATATGTATTATAAAACAATGGAATATATAAATAGTGTTTTCCAATAATATTGATATTTAAAATTTATAAGCATATTATATATATATATATATATATATATATATATATATATA
>CATIWR010018650.1:0-18583 GCA_949677035.1 Omphalea diandra | reverse complement strand
TAAAGGTTTGACCCTTTCAGATTTTAGATAACCAACTATGTCATATTATATATGGTTTTTTCTTATTTATACATAATATTTTCAGATTCATTTTAGAATTAGAGTGGTGTGAAAAGTATAGTTTTATTTTGATGTTTTGTTGAGCTTGTTTATTACCAATCATTATGGCCCTTGAATTAATGATCACTATGTTGGCTTTTGTAATATAAAGATATTTGCTAATTTTTGTGTGGTCACACCAGTTATGTTATCCTGTCTTTCCTATTCTGAGAATATACACATTTGGAAATTATACATGATACAATCATTCATGAAATTATCTGAAAATATTACTTATAAATAAGAAAAACCCAACAAATCAAATTAATCAAACTTTTATTAAAAATATTTTAATAAATAATATAAGTTTATACTTAAAAATAAATTAAATATACTCTAGATATATACCCATGGTTATCAAACTTGGACTAGACTAGTGTTTCAACCAAAAAATTCAAAAATTGAATTAAAGACTGATGCAATGCGAAGTCAAAATCATATTTAAATAAAATTCGAAATAATTTATATGCATTTGTCAGTTAACTAGTAAATCGATCAATCCTATCATGATTTGATTAATAACTCATACATCATATTGGTATATTATCCGACTAACTTCATGATTGTGATTTTATTACAAAATTATATATTATAAAAACACACCTATTATAATTTTTTTGAATTAATTTAATATACTAATTTTTAATAACAAAGTAATTGATATTTTTAAAACAAAATTTAAATTATCTTTTTGTTAACTTTATCAACACAAATGCAACAATTGGACATGGGGCTTTTCTAATTTGTTAAGATTTTCGTTATTGAAAGTGTGGCTAGAATCAAATTTGTAACCCCATCTCTTTCACTAATGAAAATCTAAACAAATTTGATGAAAGAATATATACCTGAATAGTGTGCTTAGAATAAAATCAGATACATATGAATGCTATGCAAAATTATATGTACTGAAATTATTTCTTGCATAGGTGATGCTGCTCCTAATTCTTTTTTATTGACTCCTAGTGTGCTTGTGCTATAAATTTTGCAGGAATGCTGCCTAACTGTCTACAAAGAGAGAATTGAACTACGTAAACTTCCTTGTCATCACCATTTCTGCAGCACATGTATAGAATCAGTGGGTTTACATCAATGTAACCTGCCCTCTGTGTAAGTTCAATCTAAAGGCTAGCAACCAAATTGGTATTGAAGTATAGAAACTAAGCTTTCTAGGATGGATGATGCTTCTGTGATGTAATGTGTACATGACCATCTTGTTGGCGGTAAGGATAGTTTTTGTCGGAAACATCATTTAGCCAAAAGTCTTTAACAAGAACAATCATCTCAATGTATAACTCTGTGATTTGTAGTTATTAGTTTTGTGCATTATGTATATGATAATTTTACCTATTCCTCGAGGAAATTGATTGCAATTGCAATATTTACTTGCTAATAACTTGTTACTTTTGTAAATTAGTTTACTGCTTATGAAGTTTTATGCAGTTGATGTTACCCACTAGCAACTAAATTGAATCTAATACAATATAAAGGTGAATGCAAAACATCATTGATTTAGTTGATCTCACGATAATATAATATAATACAAATGAGAAATTCTCATGAGTTCACTACGTAAGATAATGAACCACCTAATCAAAAGATATTATACAATATATTTTTATTTATGTAATTAATGTTTATAAAAAATTTTATTTGATTTTTATAATTATGAGAGCATTATGTAAAATATTTTTTATTTTATTTTTATTTTTTATAAATATTTGTCAATATTGTGGCAAATATTTCAATACAAAATTTACATCTACTAATAACTTTTTAAAAAAATTTAATAGATTACAGGCCTTTTATGTCTCTTAAACTTTGAGTTTGAACTCTACACATCTAGTGGTATTCCATTGAGTGGAAATATTTAATGCACATTATATAGCGAATGGATCAATTGTCTATGTTCAGACATGCTTGCTTAATTTTTAGCAAAAAAGCTTATTATGATGAGTGGTATTAAATAAATAAATGACTAGATGCATCTACACTTAAGAACAATAATGTCTTAATAAAGAGGCCCATTTCGATAGACATGATTAGAGATTAAGAGATTTGAATTTGTGTATAAAGTGAACCATGGACATGACTTAAATTTAAATTTTTATTTATTTAATTCTCATTTCATTGATACTTCCACTATAATAAGAGTGTAATAATACATTATTAGAAATAGACTTTGTGCATTATTTAACTCGTAAGAGTGGAGGAAAAAGGAATAAGTCAAAGTAGTGGTTATAGTCGAGTGGCAATTAAATTTAATACAATGATGAGGTACATGCATAACACTATTGACGTACTTGATGTTAAGGGAACATAATATCATACAAATGAGAAATTTTTTTGTATTTAATATATAAGATAATGAACCACCCAATCAAAAGAGATTATACATTATATTTTATCTTTGTAATTAATTTTTATAATTTTTTATTTTTGTAATTATGAGTTCATTATGTAAAATATTTTTTATTTTATTTGTATTTTTATTTTTATAAATATTTACAAATATTGTGGTAAATATTTCAATACAAAATTTATAACTGTCAATAATTTTTTTTTAATTTAATATCTCTTAAATCTTGAGATTGAACTTAGCACATTTGGTGATATTACAAACTATTTTATATACAATGATGATGCATTACAAAATATAAATTGATAATATTACAAAATATTTATGAAAACACTATTTTTATGTAAAGTGATAATGTATGACAGTTGATTTATCCACTTTACAAAATATACTAGCATATTTCATAATATTTTTCAAGACAAAATTTTTATGTGAAATATTAATATTACAAAATATATCTTGATATTATAAAATATTTATCAAAACACAATTTTTATGTAAAGTAATTATCTATTATAGTTGGTTTATTCATTTTACAAAATAGTTTGTCATATTACAAAATATTTGTCAAAATACAATTTTTATGTAAAATTATAAATTACAAAATATAACATGATATTACAAAATATATTCCAATATTACAAAATATTTTTCAAAACATAATTTTTATGTAATATTATCATATTTCTATCTTTTTATGAAATAATTTATGAAATTATATAAAAAGTATAACAACTCTAAATATTTTATAATTTCATATGGTATTTATTATATATACTTTTTTACAAAATATATCATGATATTGCAAAATAGTTGCCAAGATATGATTTTTATATAATATTATCATATTTCCATTTTTTTACAAAATAATCCATGAAATTAAATAAAACACGTAATAACTCTAAATAGTTTATAATTTCATATGGTATTATATATACTTACTCTATTACAAAATATATCATGATATTATAAAAATATATCTTAGTACAATAAAATAGTTGTCAAAACATGATTTTTATGTAGTATTATTATATTTCTATTTTTTTACAAAATAATCCATGGAATTACATACAAAGTACAGTAACTCTAAATATTTTATAATTTCATACAGTATTATATATATTTACACTATTATAAAATATATCATGATAGTACAAAATATATCCTTATATTACCAAATAGTTGTCAATATATGATTTTTATGTAATATGATCATATTTCTATCATTTTACAAAATAGTCCATAAAATTATATAAAAAGTACAATAACTTTAAATATTTTATGATTTCATTTAATATTATGCATATTTACTCTATTAAAAAATATATCATGATATTACAAAATATATCCTTGTATTACAAAATAGTTGTCAAGATAATTTTTATATAATATTATCATATTTCTATTTTTTTACAAAATAATCTATGAAATTACATAAAAATTACAATAACTCTAAATATTTTATAATTTAATACAATATTATGTATATTTACTCTATTATATAATATATCATGATATTACAAAAACATATCTTTATATTACAAAATATTTGTCAAGAAACGAGTTTTATGTAATATGATCGTATTTTTCTCTTTTTACAAAATAATCTATGAAATTACATAAAAAGTGCAATAACTCTAAATATTTTATAATTTGATGTAGTATTATTCATATTTTCTCTATTATAAAATATATCCTGACATTACAAAACAGTTATTAAGACACAGTTTTTATATAACATGATCATATTTCTTTTTTTTACAAAATAATCTATTAAATTACAAAAAAAAGTACAATAACTCCAATTATTTTATAATTTCATATAGTGTTTTGTATATTATAAAATATACTCTAATATTATAAAATAAGAATGATTATATAATTATTTGCCAATTTTACAAAATAATCAATTTTACATATAAAGTTATAAAAATAAGAATGATTATGTAATTTCTTTTATAACTTTCTAACAAAATTATTAACTACATTGTTTCTCTATTATAAAGTGTCAATAATATTTCATATTTATTTATTATTTACCAATTTTACATGCAAATTTTTATTTTTAAATAATATTCAATATTATTATAAGGTTTGATTTATAATTAGTAACTTCACTTTGATTTATAATTAGTAACTTCACTTAATTTATAATTAATAAATAATACTTATTAGAATATTACTTTATAAATAACTCTAAAACAAATTATCACATGAAATATATATTTGCACATTATATATAAAAAATAAAAGAAGAGAGGAACAAAATTTTTAAATTCATTTTCATTACGTAACTCATCTTTTTTAACATAGCTAATTACTATTTTTATCTTATTTATAATAGGAAGCCAACCATGCTATTTATTCTTTTTTTAATATCTACTTTTATATGTTAACATGTAAGTCTATCTCTCTCGATTCACACATGACTTGAAGTCGCCCTATAAAATACCCTGTAAATGGGATATGCACCACCATTAGTAGCTCCACTAGACCCAACCTCCCTCTTAAATTACTAGAAAAATAATAATAATAATTACTTGATCATGGTCAACCTAAAAAACCTCTCCTAAACGCACCCTTGGCTAGTGGCAAGGTTGATGCCCAATACCTTTGAGGTTCCAGATTCAAACTTATGAATGGTGGGGATTCCTTTGTTAAGGGATTAATATAATTCTTTTCACTAACTGTGGTGATTATTATGAGAATATCTAATCACACTTAAAAAAAAAAAAAAAAAAAAAAACACCTCCACTAAAGAATCTGCCAACTTAATTTCCCTTAACATCTCCCTCTATAGCTCTGGTTTTCCATATCCGGCTCTCACAACCTCTGCAAGTCTTTCTTCATCCCTAACTTCGCCTCCCATCACTTACACCCTAGATCCTATTAGGCAATAAACATCGTCATCCTGGATGAAGCAGCTTTTACTTTAATGGGATGATAGTTTATTAGGTGAAGAACTTGGGCTTCCTTTCATATTTGATTTTGTTGCTAAACAACGTTGAGCTTGATGAGGTGGTGGTAGTGAATTGGATTTGCTCTAATCATAACTCCTGGGTAGCTCTACCTGGGAAAATGGCCATCTACAAGACTCCTTGATCAAGTCCATAATTAATTTAACATATTAAATATATCTAGATACTAATAAAATTATAACATATTAAATATATTTAGATACTAATAAAATTAGGTATTTTTTTTAATTTCTGAAAATATTATATTTACAAATATAAATCTACAATCATAAAAGCACCAATTTTTATAATTAATTGTCTTTTATATTCTCTGTATTACATATTTAGACACAAAATAATTATTTTTACATGTAAAAACATATTTAATAAAAAAGAAAAGTACACATTTATAATAAAATTAAAATAAGCTACAAAAAAGAAAAAAAAATCAATGTCTATAAATATGCATAAAGTAATAGCTTATTAAGATAAAATATGAAAAATTCTTGATAAAAATCAATAAGAGCATTTTCAGTAAAATAACTAAAATATACATTTAAGAGGTTGTTAAATATTTTATTACTAGTGAATTAAATTTTGGATTCTAATTGAATTATAGTGAATTTAATTTTTGGGAATTTTAGGAACAAGAAATTTCCATGTTATTTTCTTAATTGTTTTACAAAATAATTAAATCCTATTTGCAGCGGTGTAAAAAAAGAAAAAAAGATCGAACCGGCCGATTTGAGCCAAACCAACTGAGTTGACCCGATGTTGTCGGGTTAAGAAAGGACCATAGAGGCCTTTGGATTTGGGTTGCGTGAGGCCTGACATATATTTTATAATTTTGCAAAACGTGATGGGCTTTGAACACATTGAATTAATGCTTGAATTTAATTACCAGATCCAAATAATGTATTATTAACTGGAAATTATTTGTATTTATTATAATAATAATAATAATAACAATAATTGTGTTTTGTGATTATTAAATTGATTTATGAAATAGATTACTTTTTTTAATTTAATGATTTATCACTTGTACTCCATTTGATATAATTGTTAGTCACGTAAATTTTTTTTTTTTTGTTAAATTTATTCTCTAATAATTGTGTTTGAGTTTATTAAATTGATTTATGAAATAATATATATTATTTTCAATTTAATGATTTACTGTCACTTATTTTCAGTTTGATTTAAGTGTTTCGTGAAAAAAAAAAAAAAAGCTGATCCATACAATAAAATTAGCAATTTGAATAATCGTCAATTATTAGTTATTTGTTTTTATTATTTTTAAAATTGATTCATTAACAAGTATCATTCTTTTTGTATAAAAATAATTAATGATGATTTTTTCTTAGTTTGATCAAGTTGATTCATGATTTCAAAATTGCATTTATTTTAAAATAAATTGATTAATAGCTAATTGTGCATGGAATAATTGATTTGTCTTTTTTTTAAAAAAAAAAATTATGCTGAGTAAAATCAAATTTATTAATGATTAGTTGTTTTTAGTATGCTCAATTTCATTAATTGCACTAAATATACTCAAATTTATTTGTGAACAATTATGATTAGCATTATCAAAGAAAGTAATTATAAGTTTGATTACTATGATAATAATATATGATTTAATTGTTTGACAATTATACTCAATAAAAGCAAATTAATTAACAATCAATGATATAAGGAGAACTAAGAAAAATTATAGAATATTAACTTTGAATTTTATAAATAATTTATCGGTGATTTATTCTTTAATTAATAAAACAAAATTTATTTTATATTTACTTAAATTTGGCATTCTGTCTGTTCTGTAGAGTTAGGTAGTAATTTGATACTCACTAAATCATAATAAGCATTACAACTGCTGCTAGGAGAATTGTCTATTATGTAAAGTCTTTTTTTTTTTATATATATATAGCTAACATACAAGTGGAGGATGACAATGGTGTTCAATCTAGAATTAGTGAATAATCTATAAAATAAAAATGTAAAATTAAATATTTTAAATTATAAATATTTGTATATCATGAAATAAATCTTTTATGACGTAAAATATATAGGTTATTATTATCTTATTTAAGATGAAGAGATAAACTTTAGATAATTTTTTTTAAAGTTTTTAAATAATTGAAAATAAGGTAAAACATAAATTCATAAATTGATCATTAATTCATATTTTGTTGATTTTATTAAATAAAAATATAATTTTACTTAAGCCCGTTAAAATCAAATTTCATTTCCAAGTTGACTTATATATATATATGTGTGTGTGTGTGTGTGTATTTATATATTTTGTTTTGTATATGTATTAGGATTAAATACACTGACTCATGGGTTTTACCCTATTACACTATTTAGTTTCTAATTTTCAAAAATCATATTAAAATGTCTCTATCTTTTAACTCTGTTAAATCATTTTTAATATATTGTAGTAATGTTCCATTAGTCAACCAATAAAAATCTAAAAATTATTAAAATACTTAAATTACCCTTATCTTCCTCTTTCAACCAAACCCTCTCAATTTTTACCTCATCACTGTATATTCATCATCACCATTTGTTTTAAATCATCATTTCTATTAATTCATAATGAAATCACCATTTCCTTACTCTTATAGTTTCACCACACATAAATTAAGGAAAACAAAATCTCCAAAAAATCAAAACTCTTCGTCATCATTAGCATCCTCATCTTAAACATTACACAACGTAGATCATCATCCTTATTTCTAGCTGACCTCACCCCATCTCAAAACCCTTCTTCATCATCATCATCCTCATCTTCAGCCGACCTTGCCTATCTTGCTGCCTCCACACAATGCCCTAAGCCCCACAGCTACACCCCACTCTTCATCCCAGATAATCAAACCCACCACCTCGATCTGGTTCCCCAAACAAACTCATATGGCTCGATGAGTTGAGGATCTAATTCATCTTTAGCTTCAAAGTATCAATGGCTCAAAAGATTTAGGGGCAGAGAAGAAATTGATATAAGCACAGACGATGTTAAGGTAGACACAACCAACGCGAGAGATTCTTCAGCAAAGAAGAATTTTGACAAGGTGTGAATTTATGGATTCCAGAGAGGAATTATGATGAGCCAGTGTAGAAGATTGAGTTTGTATTTGTTTGTTTTGGTGTAAAGTCGTAGATTTGAGATTGGGTTTGAATTTTCAAATCCACCATTAGAGATTCGAGATTGGGAGATTTAGGTTTATTTTTATTGATTTTGAATTGTCAAATTTAGATGAGTTTTGGATGGAATTGGCAGTGACAAACTTCAAATCAAATCAAATATGTGTCTTGTTGATTTTGATTTTTTAGGTTTTGATTTTGATTATCTGGGTTTTGATGATGATGTTTTTTTTTTTTTTTTTTGAATATTGAAGATTGTGATTTAAGAATTTCAATTAAAGATGAGAATTTTTGGATTTTGTTTGTGATGATTTGTTTTGGTTAAATTTGTTTGAATTGAATGATTGTATTTGAGATTGAAGATGATATTGAATTGTTGGTAGAAATTGAAAATTCAAGTGAAATTAAAGGGTAATATAGACATTTCATACAATTTTAACAGAAATTGTAATAGAATATAACGAAAACAAAATACAGGGATGGTTTAGTATAATTTTAAAAAATAGAAGACTAAATAGTATAATAGGATAAAATCCAAGGAATTAACGTATTTAACTCTATGTATTAATCAATACGAGTCGCAAACCTGCAACTTGCGTAGGATGATTATAATAGCAAATTTTAAACAAATTTAATATTTAATTTTATTAAATAAATAATTGAATAATTAATTATTATTTTATTAAAAATTATTATCAAGTAAATAAAATAAGAACATAAATTTCTCAAAATTTATAATTATATAGAGAAATTTTTATAATAAATGATTATTTATTGATTCATACATTCAAGGAAAAATTTATTAAATTTGAGTGAAATAATTTTTGATAATCAGTCAAATAAATAATATTAAGTATTTCATAATAAAAACTAAAATTAATAGATAATTACAAATTATATATACATATATGAGATAATTATAACAAAACATTATTTATTGATTCATATCTTCAATCTTGTGTATCATAGTTTTAAGAGAAAATTTGTTAAACATACGAAATAATTTCTAACAATCTATTACACTACTTGCTAATTTTATAATTTTTTTTTATATACTTACAATCTATTACAGCACTTGCAACTATTCAAAACTAATTTTGAAACTGAAATTAATTAATCAATATTTTTAAAATAGAATTATTGGTCGAACTAATTCTATGACCAATTCTCAAATCCACTGGTTTAATCAGTTCAACCCATTCAGTTCACATACATAATATAATACACTTGTGAAATTAGGTACTTTATCCCAAACAAGACCGTAGTTCAAAAGCCTCAAAAAACCGTAGACATGAAATCTCACTAGAGACTATCAACAAGACAATTTTAAGCATCTCCCCATCAAGCATCAGCATGTTAGTTTCATCTTGCAAATAGTTTAGCATTACCAACTGCTGCACAATAAAATGGACATTCTTATGGATATTGATAAACAACAAGATTCTGGCCTCAGTTTAAGAATAGATAATTGCTTTGAGAAAAAGGAAATTCAGCAGTTTTAAGCTTGATCTCTATATGGAAGACATAACTAAAATATACCTGTATTAAACTTTTTTCTGCCAATATCTATGCCTATTATTCGTGAAGCACAAGTTTTTTTTTTTTTTAGATGCTTTGCAAAACCTTTAGATGGTTGCTATAATAACTTACTGCAAGCCCAACTGTCCCAAGGCCAAAGATAGCAACAATCAACTCAACTTCAACTTTTGCAGTGTTCCAAACTGCTCCAAGACATAAAAGAACAATATGGTTTACGACTTCTATGTGAAGAGTTGCAGTGAACAAACCCAAGAGCAAAAGCAAATTTATCAACCCAAGAGGAAATAGTACTTCTTTCTTTTGCCGGACTTAGAAGAAATGGTGTCGATGGGTGTGATGAGAAGAGATGGTGCCTATGGATTTTGGTAAACAAAAGTTTATTTGGGTTTTTTGCTGAACACAGAACAGAGAAAGCGGCAATAAGAAATGATCCCTTACCCTCGCCTTGGCCTGTTACCGTTCACATATAAACCTTTAATCAATAAAAGATTATTAAAAATTTTCCTTAAATATTGATGGAGGTATCTTGACAAAGTAAAAAATTAGTCATTAAATAGGCTATGATTATAATCATAATATCACATTTTAATGAATTAGCTAATTAGATTGCTATTTGTAATAATAAAGGCTTGATGATTTAAAAATTTAAAATTATATCCGAATGTATAATTTTGGCCCAAGATTTTAAACATTGCATTTGTATCTTATTTTCAATTTTAATATTAATTTTCGCCTAATTTTAAATTAAGGAGAAATGAAGGGTGTCTTCATCCTATGTATCCTCTATATGTGGCATCAGACTAAAAATAAAATTCATTTTAATTGATGAGTCATTAACCATTTAGAATTCCACTCATAAATTTAACTTAGTTTAGGCTCCGTTTGTTTAACAAAAAATAATTTTGCTGAAAAAATGTATTTTAAAAAATATTTTTTAAGCAACACATTTTCTAGTGTTTGAAATATACTATAAAATATTAATTTTCTTTTACATTATAAGATTATAATAAAATTTAAATCACAAATATTTTTTATATAAGAAATAATACATTAAAAATGAAAAATTTGGTGAGTCTCACTTATTTTCGATAATTATCGCTAGCCAATGATGATTCATGCTAAGTATTGATAGTGAAGGATGACCAATAAAAATAAATATGTGTTATATAATTTTATTTTTCATTTGGATAAATTTATCAAAATTTGAAAAATTTATCTTCATTTCAAAATGGAAAGTCATTTTCCTGAAAAATAATTTAATTTTTCCTTAGACTAACATTGATCAATTTTCCTGATCGTTTCAAATAGATAAAAATATAAATAAATAGAGTCTTAGTTAATAAAACTAAATCATAATTAATTAAACATGAAGATTAATTATGATTTCGCCTCTCAAATGATACATTATTTTGTATCTTATTTTTTAAAATAAATTTAATCATGATGTATTTTGATAACGTTAGACTTGAAGATTTTTCCATCCACATATCTTGCCCTTGATGATGCCCATTTCTTCAACTATTACAAAAACATCGTCAGCAGGAATTCATCATCATACAGAGGTAAAATTTTCAAATCCACTTTAATTAGCCAAATATGGTCAGGTTTTGGAAATACGAGTATGGGCATCGGTGATGATTGTTTTGGATAGAATGGTTGAATTATTACTGCTGAATCTACCTTGTATAGGCATGAAATGAGGCACGAAAAGGACATTTGTGAATCATTGAAGATTTACGTTTGAGATTTTGAGTTGGATGATATTTGTTTTTTGAAACTTTTGTTTACTTGTCCAGAAAAATATGATGGGATTTTTTTTTTTTTTTTGCCTCTTTCGTCCTTTAATTGCAAATTAAGCCTTAATTTTATTTTTTTTTCCATTGATTCGTTGTCTTGTTTATTAGATGATCAAAATTTTAATTTTTCTTGTTTTCAAGTTTGTTTAGTTGGTGAGAAAATTAAAGAAAACGAAAGAAAATTTTGAAGAAGAGAAGAAAGAGAATTTTTAATTATTTAGGGTTTGGTTTTATTAACTAAACAAATATTAAATTAGTAAGATTAGTAGTCTTTAGATAATATAATGAGTCATTATAAACAAATATTTTTATTTTTTTGGTCAACAAACTATATAGGTATCATATAGAATGAGACACACCAGTTCTCTCTCAAATTTAAAATTATGATTTAATTATAAAGTTTAAAATTATAAGTACACATAAAATTTTGAATCTTTCGTGTCATTAAACCTAATGATAGATCATTAAAACTAAAACAAAAAAAAATATAATGCTATGATTTTACAAATGATCATATCACAATGATACTTTAACACTATAAATGGATGAAAGGTGGCCTAAGAGAAAGAGAAGGAAATTAATTACAATCATGTTTGGCTATTGATATTATAAAATTTACTGTGATGGTTAGTTCGACTAGGTCATCTTCTTGAGTTGGAGAAGTTGACTGAGTAATCTTAATTCGGTCTTTGCAAGATAACAATAATGAAATGGATGTCTGGTCAGTTGCAGGAAGTCCACTATGATTTTTAAGTCAGTGATATGTTGAAAAGGTAAAATAAGTAAATGTAAAATGAGATTAATATCTGGTGATGATTCTTATATAGGGATTGAAGTGGCTTGTGTTTATATTAGAGCACGACTTGGATTCATTCTTTATTGGGAATGTTTTGTCTTTATAGGAGTTAACTTTCAGATGAGAGTTATTATTTCCTGATTATGAGCCGTGGGCTGAGAAGCCATATACGAGTCAAGCTAATGCTGGCTTGTGAGCTTGTGGGCCTCATCTTGGGCTCAACTGATCTTACTACATTGATGTAGTTTATGGGATCGAATCGGGCTTTATATGTGATTGGATTTAACACATACCTATGAGAATATTATCATCTTTTTAAATTTTTACATTCATTTCTCATAGAAAAAGTGAAATTGATTAAACTCAAATTTAGGATATAAAAAATTTCAACTTATAAGAAAAAATGAATATATATATATATATTGTCTTTTTTGTTAGAATATAAATATTTAACTTTGTTATTTATATATCACATTAAAAGATTTGTTTATCTTTTAATATTTATTATTCTCTTTTTCTCTTATTCATCCAAAAAATATATTTTTTCTTTATATATTGGATATAAGATGGTAAAAATTTTCTATTCCACTTTCTTTAACTTCCTTTTCTCCCCTTTAAAATATCTTCTCTCTCTCTCTCCTCATTGTCGTGTATAGTGTAAAATAACTCTTTAAGAATATATTTCATGAGGTGCCTAAAAGCAAAAAAAGTCAATGCTAAAAGAAGGTAGTAGCAAATATCATCTAATGCGTAGAAATTACACCACTAAAAGTTTTTAAAAGCCATATAAAAAATTATAAAATCAATAATATCTATTGTTAGTTAGTAGTTTTGACATTAAGTTTCTAATCATGCTGAAAGTAATGATTTAAAAAAATTCAAGATTTGTTGTAGTTAATGAAATATTTTTTTAAAAATAAAACTAGAAAATTCCTTTCATAGTCATATATAAGTGCAATAATAAATTACGAAGTAGAATAGATAAATTACGGAGTGAAAAAAAAAATTAAAAAAAAAGAAATAAATGGTAACAGAAAATTACTCTTGTATTTTTTTAAAAAATACTTCCACAAAGAATTATCTCAAATTTAAAAATAATACATTTAATTATTAATGAAAATCATTAAAATATACAAAGAAAATGAGAAGGGAGACTAAATTGTGGCTATCTTTTATAGATTATGTCTTGCACGTTGGTGATAGAGAAAGGAATCATGATGTGCCAAGGCATCAACTAAAGACATGCACAACTCAGAAATTCTCTACTCTTCTGTACATGCTTATTCGATTATATATATTACTAGTTAGATAACCCGCTCAGTGCTGCGGGTAATAAAAATTTCTGAAAACACAACAAAATTATAAGATATACTAAAATGTAAGAAAAAACTAATATTTAGTTTATTAAGAGGAAAAATTCCAATAAAATGTAATGGAAGATTTCCAATAACAAGCAAGTTAATATGACAGAGATAGCCGTGAGAACCATAGATATGCTTTGTTATAACTACAATTAGGTCCATTACATTCTCATGAAACAAAAGTTCTTAGTGACAAAAGATGGGAAGTAAAACCACCAACTTTCTATAACAAGGAGATGCCTTGGATGGCATCAACGTTTCGAAATAGAGTGAGCACCAATTAGACCAATTTTCAGCCATCTTTGGTAAACAATTCACTATGGCACAGCACGTATGTCCAAAAAAATGACTAAAACCATATAAAACCAGAACCTTGTAACTACTGAGATTAAGCAAATACGATCTTCTTTATCGCTCAAAATTTTCCAGCAGACCTTCAAGGAGCGAAACAACGACCCCAACAATGTCACATGTGATCGCAGATTTCAATTCCCAAAGATACCCTATCTGCTGAGGTATATCACTTGATGAAGGCTCGACAGGCATAGTAAGAAACACCAAAACCTTTATTGATATATTATCAGATAAAATTAAATTATCAGGATGCATGAAAATATCTATATCTATATATATATATATATATATATACCTGTGTTCAAGACCAAGCTATAGTCATCTTGACAGAATTGAATAATTGGAATAAAATCCTTGGACACAATCTTCCATTTACATGCATAAATACTTCTCTTATTTGCAGATCATCGCGCCTTAAACATCTCAGCAAATCCTTCAAATTCTCTGCATTCATTTCAAGCAATTTAGATTAGAGATGACATTATCAAAAAAATTGCAAATAATTTACCATTTCTTGAATTAGGTTTTCTCGTTATCTACAGAAATTGAAAAGTGCAACTCAGCTATCCTGCCATACCAATGTGAAATAATAGTTGTCAGGAGCACAATAAAATCAATTCCTAATCATGGAAACACATATATACACACAAAAATACCCATGCTCACATGACAAAGATTAAAACTTCCAAAAGTTCAGAAGCTGAACAATTTAAAAGGACTAACCATATCATCAACATCATTTGAACATAGCACACTTGATATCCTAAATGCCTGAGATATCTGCCAAATCCCCAATTGGGAAAACGAACCCTTAATCAGTAAGCAAGCATCCGAGAATCAATTAGAAGTATACAAATTTTATACGCAACGGACTTGTATAGAACATTGAAACTGATGAACACGCGACCAAGGCCAATATGGCTAAGGTCGTAAGCCATTGCACCGCAAACTACATTCCAACTTTACCCTCCATTTTGGGCTCCTTTCTGCTCATTGTGTTGTAAAGCCACAACTCCGCCAATAATGAATGAATTTGACTAAATAAATGAAATCCAAACAGCATAGCAAATGTATCATTAGGGATAAGAACTTCAGCATACAATAATAAAAAGAAACAAAAAGAAAAGGAAAATTGAATGAGAAATTGCTTTTATTAATGGTCATTTGTATTAAAGCCCTGCTATATTGGTGCTTTTAATCTTTTAGAAACTTCGAAAATTTGGTGACATAAGACATAAAAGTAGTAAATAATGGCTCATTATTACTTGAGCATGAGTTTAGGGACAAATTGACAAAGGCAATAAAATTACTAAAGAGAAGTGGCATTTTTCTTTCAAAAAGCAAAATGTGTTGCGCTATCAAAACACATTTGATCACAGAAATTCTCTTAAAATAAAAATATGAAGAGACAAATTAAAAACTAAAAAAAAAATATGATTGGAACAGCTTGGCACCTCAGGAGTAGTGCTTCTTGGGTAATGAATGGACCAAGAGAAAAGGATCCTTCTTTGTCCATTAATTACACTTGCTTTATGGTCATAGGTTACTGAAGTTGTAGCAGAACAAACCCATGCAGAGAAACCATCGCAGCAAGGCAAACAAGTAGGAAAAAAGGAGTCTAACTTTAGCACACAACAATAACAAGAAACGAAAGAAAAGAAAAATTGAAGGAGAAATACCTAAGAGAACCACCATTAACAAAATGGCAGTAACGCTTCATCCACTGCATGAACTCCAAGTTATCAAGCGGCCTTTGTTTTATAAGTTTATTCACTTCTATATACTATAAACCAAAAAAAGGAAAAACAAAAAGCAGTATTTTTTAAAAAATAATAACAATAACAAAGATAATCTAAAAAAAAAGAAAGCAGCTCTTCACTATTTTCAAATTCTTGTATCCCATTAACATTTTGAATTCTAGTATTTGACCACATCAGTGGGATGGATAAACCGAGCTGAAATTATTTATGAATGCAATCCACAAATTTGAATTCTACTGCAACTTGTTAAAAGGATAAACATTTTACTCTCCAATGTGATGCTAGACCTTTTACTTTGTGGAAGCCATAAACTAATTATTTATATGTAATTTTATATCATTTCATGTTGCAATTTTTTCTTTAGAAAAAATTTAGTATTTTTTTCACACAACAATTAGTTAATCTATGTAATGATTGGAATAAGTAGTATAATGATAAATATACTAATTTTTTTTATCTCATAAAAAAAAAGAATGAGACTATTTAAAATATTAAATTCTAAATCTAAATCTAAAAAAATATTAGTTTTTGATCATATAAATGTCTCATATTTTCAGTCTTTACAACAAAACTCATTACATGATTCAAATAAAAACTAAATATTTTCTCATCACCAAAAAAAAAAAATCTCCATATGTAATTTCATCAAACCAAAAAAATCAGAACACCCACCTTGCCTTGATGGCAAGGGTGATGTATCGGGATCTTAGTGTCTCAGCTCCATGTCCTTCAAATAGCAAAGTTATTCATTCATACTTACTAATTAACTAACTATTAACTGTCCTAGCTCCTTTAAAAGTTATCTAATTACACGACACCAGTTAAACAAGAAATTAGCAATTCTATTTGAAAAAAGAAAAGAATCTGTTGACATATTAGACTAATATCACAATTGAACTCATTGGCAAGATGGGTAATCTCTCATATTTAATAATTAATCATCCCCAATCTACATTTATAACTATTTGAATAAATAAACCTCAATATGCTTATTCTATACCAGTTCGATGACAAAGCAAGACCAAAGTTGCAACGAGAGGATATGTTATAGGATAGTTAAAGGTCCATCTCATGACATAATTATTTGAATCATTTTTTACTTTTATTGCCTATCACATTGCATCCTCCATAATTTTAAGTAGAATACATGGTAAAATGCAAAACATCTTTAAAGGATGTTCTATAAGAGTGTAAGCCCATCTAATCTTCATATATTCCTTTAAAAAAAAAAGCCATGAAAGAACAAAAACCAAACGTGTACCCTTGCCGCTTTTTAGAGACTTTTTAAAATAAAGAAAATGATTTTTATTTTCTAATTCTTTAATGACAACAAAAAAGACAATGTTTCTTTATCATAATCCGACAAAGACATTCTTTAATTAATGGTGAATTAAACCTACTTGATCACAACATAAACTTAAAACTGTTATACTATAACCATACTTAATAATTATTAATTAATCATACTATAAACCCAAACTGTTACACTATTTCCTCCTCAATTGAGATTATTCCTTTTCTATTGTAGAAAATAACAACACAAATATTTAATAGAAACATCTGTGATAAAAGAATTTCGAATCTTGGCTTTTGGAATTCTGAGCATTCCTTTCTTCGTTCTACAAAGCCTCTCCAAATTTCTACACAAAATATAAAATGATGTAAGTAGTAATACAACTTAATTATAATATAAACTGAAACTGTTATAGTATAACCATAATTAATAATTACTAATTAATTATACTGTAAACCCAAATTGTTGTATTATTTCCTCCCCAATTGATATCATAAGAAAGATTTATTATTTTTGTGACTGACAACAAAACAATTATATATAAGTTAGGCTAAGAATGTGTTGAAAATGATTTTATTAAGTTACACATGCGCGCGCGCACAAAGCTAGATTTACTCTTTGCTCCAGACAGAACTTAAATATATATTTCTAAGGTCACTCATCTAAGTCTTTGAAATCTATTAGTGGCATTTGATGAAACTGTCATAGATATTATAAATGTGACAATATTAAAGGAAACAAAAATGGGGGATTGGGTGAGAGGGCAAAAATAGTAACCATAGAGATAGCTTTCTCTAAGCTTCTTTAACTAAAAATGTCCTTCCAAAGAAGCCACCTCTCTGAAATATCTCCCCTTTCACAGGAACATTGAGAAAATGAATGCTTATTCATCTTGATTATCTTACATGTTGCCACCTGACCGAACACAATCAATCTGCTCATAAAGCAGGAAAATCTTATATTTTAAGAACAATTACAGTTGTATTTCAGCTGCTCCTGTTGGTGCAGATTTCCCTTACCAAATGGCCCATCAATTGCAACAAGTTAAGGATAAAATCACCAAAAAGACAAAAAAAAAAAAAAAAAAAAAAAAAACCTCTTTGTTTTGTTGTTGTTTAATATATTGAATT
>CATIWR010018648.1:0-11237 GCA_949677035.1 Omphalea diandra | reverse complement strand
ATATATATATATATATATATATATATATATATATATATATATATATATATATATAAATACTTTCTTTTGGAGAAAAAAAAAAAAGTCGCACAAAATGTATTTCACCACTTTTGTTTTTTGAGTGTCAATTTTTTATTTGACTTAAATCCACATGAAAATGTTTATTTAAATTCGATCTAAAATAAAATTTAAAATCATTCAAATTGAAAATGATTTAAAAATCTAAGATTAAATTTGATTTGTAAGTCAACATGAGTAAACTCGGTCCTAACATAATATGAATTAATTTGATTTTGATTTTAATTTATAAATATTTCAAATTTATTTAAAATTAAAATAATATTTTTATTTTCTAAAATTAAAATTATAAGTGATCCTATTTGATTAAAATATAAAAAATAACTTGAAAATAATTTTAAATTTTCTTTCAATACCTTAACCTAATGATCCAACTCACACATAACCAGATGTTATCTAACATAAACTGACCCAAAAAAGATGTGAACTAAAATGAATTTGACTTAAAAATGATTTTGATATAAATTTATTCAAATCTGAATATGGCCAATTCAATTTGTTTGTCATATCTATTTATTTGGGACATAAGGTGAAAGACAAGAGTAAAGAAAAAACAAATAGAAATTTTTGTGGGCTTTAATTACTAATACACTCACTATTTTCTTATGTTTATGGTAATCTTAACGTTTCAGTTAAATCAAAAAAGGCTTTGAGGCAAGGTGACCCCCTCTCTCCATTATAAGAAAAGCAAAGATGGATCGATCTTTGCATGAAATTAAAGTTGCCCAACATGCTTTCTCAATTTAATATTTATTCTTTGTTGATGATTTTATCGTCTTTGTAAGAGCCAATGTGAACGAATGTGATGTTATAAAGAATATCCCTGCTCGTTATTAAAGAGTTTTAGGTCAACTAATTAACTTGGAAAAGTCAGCACTCTCCTTTTAGCAAAATTATGCCTCCAATCCTTAGGCAATCAATGACAAGACAATAGGTGTTCATGAAGTTGGTGCTCATGAAAAATATTTAGGTCTTCCAACTTTAGTGGGAAAGTCTAAGTCAAAAAATTTTCAAATGATGTCGGATTGGATTTGGAAAAAACTAAAAGCCAATGAAAAGTGTCTTTTAATTGCTGGTACAGAAACACTGATTAAAGCCATTGCCAGGAAATACGCACTTACTCTATGAGTGTTTTCAAGTTACTAGCAGTTATTTGTGATAATCTTCAATTTCTTCTTGTGGGTTTCTGGTGGGGTGATTCAGACAAAAGAAGTAGAATACAATGGCTCAGTTGGGAAAAACTCTGTGTTTCAAATGCCAGAGGTGGAATGGGCTTCAGAGATCTCAGCAAGTTTAATCTTGTTCTTTTGACAAACAAGGGTGGAGGTTGATTCATGCTAACCAATCTTTCGCTACCTAAGTGTTAAAAGAAAAATATTTTCCTCGCTCAATTTTTTACAGGCTCGATTAGGCTTTAAACCAAACTAAACGTAGAAGCACAAAGGAGTCCGTTGGAGGGGAGGTGATGACAGATCTATAAGAATTTTGGTTGACAAATGGTTGCCCCATCCTCATACTTTTAAAGTACAATATGCTTGCAATGCCTTGATTAAAATGCTACAGTGGAATTGCATCGAATGATGATAGAAATGGGTGGATTGATGTTTTGGTAAAGAATATTTTTGATGAAGAAGAGGTAGACTGTACTCTTAAAATCCATTTCTGTAATCTTATTGCTTTGATATGATCATTTAGAGTTTCTCAAGTAAGAGTTTCTTCTCTATGAAGTCAGTGTATCATTTGGCTATGGAAAGTGTGATTCTCCAATCCCTTGAATCTTCAAATGGCATGTCTCAATTTAGTTAGACTTGATCTGGAATTTGGAAAATTGTTATTCCTCCTAAGGTGTGCCACTTCATTTGAAGGCTTTTAAGGGAATTTTGCCTACCAAAGGAGAGGTGGTTGATAGAGTTGGGGTTGGTGATATTTTGGGTGATACGTGTGGACATGAAAAAATATCGATTTTACATGTTATGAAGGATTGTCCTTAGTCTAGATGTTTGTGGTTTGCAAGCAGATTGAGTTTGGATGCTACATGTTTCACTGCAAATTAGTTTACTTAAATAACCCTCGACCCTCTAAAAGGCCTAAATGGACAATCCATTGACATGCATCACCAAGCAAATTACTAAAATACTCCTACTTATACTGGAATCTAAAGAGAATTTTAACCTCTGAATGATTAGTGAAGATGCAACATTACCCTCATACATTCCCCAAAGCAAGAATACTAGATAAATTACCATAATACCCCTAAATCACCTGGAGAACAATCCAAGCTTTCTGATTTAAATCAAGCTATCAGAATGCCATCCAATGACGAACTTGACCACCTTTAAGACCTCAAAAATATTTTCAAGAAAAATGTCCCCTTTTCAGAAATGTCAGAACCCGAGGAAGCACTTTCCATAGCATTTAGGCTTGAGTCATTCATCCAAAAATAAGAACTAACCTCTGAGAGAACCAAAAGAGATGAAAAGATATCGATTTAGTTCTATAAGTTCCAAAAAGGCCTGAATGACATAGAAACCACTTAGGGGGCATCCCTGAGCCAGTTTTATCTATTAGAAGGATTGAAGCACCTACTAAGAGATGATCCAAAGACAATGCAACAAGCCAATTGCCTCATAGAAAATATTTGGTACTTACTAGAAAGTTGTTAGAACGACTTCAGTACCTGCTAGAAAATTATAATGAACATACAAGAACAACAAGTATTTACTAGAATGTTGCTAAAATGTCTTCAGTACTTATTAGAAAGCTACTGAGAATATTCAAAACACTTAGTACCAACTAAAAAGCTACCACAAAAACTTGAATGCCTACTAGAAAGTCTTCAAACGTATAAAACACTTAGCACTTACTTAAAAGCTATCAGAACAATTTTAGTACCTACTAGAAAGCTATTAAAAGCATACAAAACATCTAGTACCTACTAGAAAGCTATTATAACCACTTTAATGTTTACTAGAAAAGTCACTGAAACATACAATAACACTTGGTACCTTCCAAAAAGCTATCAAAACCACTTCAATACCTACTTAAAAACTATTGAGGCATATAAGAACACTTGGTACCTACTAGAAAGGTGTCAGAACATGTTTTAGAACCTACTCGATGAGCTACTAAAGACCTATATCCTTTGGTATCCTCGCTAATGTTTACATCTTTTACTTTACTTTGTTAAGACTTATTCAAATAGCAATTTCTCAAATGTTATTTTCCAAGTCACACAAAGTAAGGGGCAAACTATAAGTATCAAATTTTATACCTCTAGATGCAGAGTCCGATGATGCAAATCACTAAACACATCTTTAAAATGCAAAGGGAATTACCAAAGGAAAGAATAAAGACCTTAGGAAATCATAGAAAAGCCTAAAACTAAGCTTAAGACCAAAACTCAACACGAAGCCTAATATAATAGCTCAGGCTATTAGTTAGGGTTGTACAACCCTCATTCAAACTCTAACCCTTGGAATCTTCTAGAAATGGTCCCCTTTAAACCATTTTAAGGCATGGTGTGCTTATACATCACCTATAAATACTCCCTCATTTAAAGAGGGAGGAAGGCTTGGACAACCCTAAAGTTACTTTGCCATAATTCACTCTCACATGCCTTTTATGTAGAAACTCTAAGCCTTAAGTCATCTCAACTCATTCCAAGTAAGAAATAAGGCCTTTTCTCTTAATCATTGTGCATTCCCTTAGCATTTTGAAGGATATTAAACCCATGGTGTGCCTCTAAGGGCAATAAATCATTAAATAAGGCATTTAGGGCTCCCTTATCCCCCTCTTCTTCTCCCCTTTCTTATCTTTTCATATTTTCAAAACTTAAAAAATAAGGATTGTACAACCTTGATTATAGGCTATATAGCCCTATTTTTGGACTATACAATCCTAATATTAAGTTGTACAATCGAGTTTGCCTAGTAGACAGTTTTTGCAAAGTTTACTTTCTTCTCCTTTCTTGTTCCCTATATTCTAAAATCATTTTTTGGCTTTCCAATTATCCAACGATAGAATGGGATAGGAAATAACATCCTAGGATTCTCATTCATCTTAAAATAGGACCTTGGTGTAGTTTGAAGTGGTTTTACAACCTTTTTTTTTTTACGAAATGCTCCATGTTACTTTGCTTTTGGTTTAGTGATGGTTTTGATTATGTTTTGATCATTTAGGATAGTGAATAAGTGAGGAACTTAAGGTTGCCATGACCTTGAGAGTCATTTTTATGATTGTGTTTATTTTTGGAATATATAGTTAGTGTTTTGGCCTTGTATTTCTCTCTTTCTTTAAGTTGCAAACTAACCTCCACCATGGTTAGCCAAACACATGGATGCTTTGTTCTTTTTAAGCTACATAAGGGGAGGATTCATCAATCCTAAGACCCTTTCATGATGGTCTAACTTTAGGCCATTGAAGATCCTCCATTATGCTTTGCATTGCATGGTTATGGCTTTCTTGCTTTTCATGATGCATATACTTATGTCTAAATGTCTAATGTTGTCCATGTGATGTAGGGATGTGACACTAGGGACTTAGGCACATATATAGGCACCTTTCTCATAAGAGAGATGGTAATATGTGCTATATTTATTCCTTGTGCTTTGAGTTTATTTGATTTGTCTTATGTTTATTTCATTTGCTAACTTGTTCTTCTTTTATGGGTGTAAGTGTTCTTACTTGGGTTAGACCATGAATTTGGTCTTGATCATTATCTTATATGACTATGAATGATTGTGATGAATGGATGTATAGATATGCATGATGACCTCTATTCTTGTCCCACATTTCTTAGGGATGATATAAACATGTTGTCCTGTATTTTGGTCCCCCAATGACTATAAATTTGGGCTTAAGGCTTTGAACTCAAGCAAGGCTTAAAGGATCCACCATTAATCTAGACTTGTGCCATATTTTGGGGTCATTACCAATGTAAAGACTCTCATCCTCTCGATCCCCCATTGATCGATAAAAGGATGGAGTCACAAATAAGATTTCACTTGTTCAAATGAAAGCACTGAGGTGCTCACAAATGTCTAACCTTATTCTTCGAGAACTCCAACTCATTTTTGAAAAACTATAAATAAAGGGGTGCCCTATTCCAAGGTACTATTGGCTCCTACATATACCTAATGGTTAAAAAGGATGTTATAATTGATGGCTCCCATAAGCTTGAGAGGCAATTGTCATGATTCCCTATTCGATATACTCGAAGTTACTATGCTCATAAATGATGGACCCTTCTAATAATCTTTTAAGCCCGAATGGAGTTCAAGTCTCAAACTTTAAGGGTCATTAGATTGTCTAAGGGCAAACCTGGTGCATGTGGTGAAGTATGGAGACTAAATGAATGCAATAGACTTAGTTAACAATAAGTTTAAGGTATTAAAAGGTTAACTAAAGATTAAATGTGAAGTCAATTTTGAGTAAACAATAGAGTTGCCACTATGAGCATTAGTGATTTTGGGGTTGCGCTTAAACGAGAAAAATCTTGCTTATGATTCCATCTTTTATCAACCATTAGGAGATCAAAAGGAGAGGGGTCTTTACATTGGTAACAACCCCAAGGAATGATACATGCTTGGATCAATGAGGGATCCTCGAGGCCTCACCCAAGTTTGAAGCCCATTTTCTAAAATGGTAGTCATCGAAGGACCAAGGTGAGATAACACATTAGTGTTATGCCTAAGGGATATGGAATTGCCACTTAACATTGGTCAAGACAAGAATCCAGAGAAGGCATAATTTAAACCTAGTCTAAGTTAGTTAAAAAGCTAATTTTATCTTCACCCTATTAGAGATCGAGTTTAAAAATTAGGTACGGCTTGGGATAGAGGTTAGACACCCCTAAATCTCCTAAATATTAGGATCCAGCATTCGAGGATCTTTGGTTCACTTTTGACATTTTAGCCAAGTTGTTAATTAATTCAATTTAATGGCCCTAAACATGCCTCTATCACAAATCAAATCAATCAAACCATCTCATTAATTCCCAAAGAAGTGGGATCCCGCTCATGGCATAGGGATTAACATGCATTCCATCCATTCACCATAATCATCTAAGCAAAAAGAGGAGTAGAGATCATGTGACATGGCATGGGGTTATCATGCATTTCATCCATGCATTATATCAAATGGTCATCCTTAATTCTCCTAAGATCATTATCTAGACCAAACTTATGGTCTAACTTAGGCAAAATACCTACACCACAAAGAAGGAACAAAAAGTTAATTATAATGACAAATTAGGCAAATGAAAGAAATGAAGAAGGCAAGTGAAGTCCATAATCGATATCTTACCACATCTCCAAAGTCAAAGTGCCTAATCATGCATCTAAGTTCATAATGTGAACATTTATATACCATATAAAACCATACAATGCGATAAAATTTAGCGCAACATGTAAGTATGGATAATGAAGCATGAAGAATCATAAAGTACAAGACACCTTGGAGGATGTATGATGGCCTAAGGCAAAGATGGTCAAAAAGGGATCCTATGATTATGAAACCCTCCTCCTCGTAGCTTTCAAAGAGCATAGCATCCATAGGCTCCACTAACCATGACAAAGGTTGGAATGTCATCTCTACAAGGGGAA
This sequence comes from Omphalea diandra, assembly GCA_949677035.1. Taxonomy (NCBI): domain Eukaryota; kingdom Viridiplantae; phylum Streptophyta; class Magnoliopsida; order Malpighiales; family Euphorbiaceae; genus Omphalea; species Omphalea diandra. The sequence goes on along the minus strand of CATIWR010018648.1, from coordinate 4,557 downwards.
ATCACAAGACCAAAACAAGCTAGTAGCATTCTTAGAAGTAACAAGGACCACAATGAGACTTTTAAGGTCTTAGGAACCATAAATTTCTCACTTGGTCATTGTCAAATCTAATCCAAGCAGAACAGTCAAAAAACAAATCAATCAAAATATGGAAAAACATGGAATATTAACAAAAAAATGCACTATAAAACCATTTAAAACTTGTTCAAATTTCTATTTTTGAAGTGAATAAAGGTCTTAAGTCACTTGGCCTCATCCTTTTTTGCCAATGGAGCCAAAAAACCTCATAAAAATTCAAAAGAAAATGAGTTTTGCAAAATTGGCCCTAAGAAGCTAGGTTGTACAACTTATTTTAAGGGTTGTACAACCCAGGAAGTTGATTATACGACTTATATTAAGCTTGTACAACCTCCAGTTTCTAAGTTTTCAAAACATAGAAAAAGAAAAAGAAGGGAAGGGGGAAATATAAGGAGTCTTTGGATGCTTTTGTATGTCCTTTGCACTTAAAGGCTCACTAGATAATTAATATCCTCTAAAATGCTTGGGGAATGTACAAAAGTGTAAAGATTAAGCCTTACTCTACCTTGGGAATAGATAGTATGAGTTAAGGTTTAGGGATTATATGCTAAAGGGTGAATGTAGAGAAATTTTGGTAGAATAACATTAAGGTTTCCAAGCCTCTCTTCCTCTTCAAATGGGGGGGTGGTAATTTATAGATGATGAGAGAGTGCACCAAAGCAAAAAAAATGGTTTTGATTGCACCATGTTCATAACTAATCACAGAAGAGGAGAAAGATCTCTTGGAATTAAGGTATACACATGGGATGTATAGTCAAGGTTAGGCTGTACATCCAACTTTCAAGGTTGTACAACCCTAGGGTTAAATAGGTGTAGCAGTTTTAGAAGGTTTTGGCATTTAGGTTTTAACCTTGGTTGTAGAGCTTGTATATCCTTGAGTTAGGTTGTACATCCCAGTTTAGTGGGTTATACATCCTAGTTCAGTGGGATGTACATCCCACTAAACAGGGTTGGAAGCCTTGGGTTTGATCCTAGGTGTGGGCTTGATTTTAAGATTTTTCAAGGTGTCCCAAGGCCTTATTCCTTTACCTTTGGCATTTTCCTCTTGAATTTTGGGGAATATGGTCAGTGGTTTTCATCATTTGGTTTTACATCATTAGGCCCAAAATCTTATGCTCACAAAGATAAAATTAAAAATGAACTACTAATATTTAAAACCAAAATGTGAAATTATTTTGTATTATGGCTTTATATTTTTGTTTTTAATAACAAACAATCTTCTCAAATATTTCATATTATAAAACAAACTAAATTTGGAATAAATATTCTTTTTCTTTTTTTGTTTCCTTGCTTTGTCTAAGCTATAATGAGCTTTATGATATTTACCCATGCGTATATCCTTTTATAGTTTAAGCCACCAACAAAATAAATTTAGGTCTTTTCGAGCATTGATACTGTCTTTTATTTTTTCATTCAATAATCATAATTGTATTAACATATGTTTAGAAATACTTTTCTTAATATGCATCACGTCAAGGTTATGCCTAATAAAGTTAGTACTCTAGGATGAAAATTTCTAAAAAAATGTTTTATTTCTCAAAACCATAAGTCTTACAAATAGGCTATTAACATCATATGCATCAAGTTCGATCACTTTCGTCAACCATAATTCATCAGTTTATTTCAAGTTATGTTCCCTAATCCTAATAGGTGGTGCTTTTAATATCTTTATTATATTCTTACTAAACCAAGTTTTGTTATGTCTAAATGAATGATCACGGTAATGAAATTTTTTATGATTATCAAACCATGACATTTTTCTACCATTTGAACGTATGAATACCTTTGAATATTGCATACAATATAAACAAGCTAATTTTCCAATTCTACTCTAACTAAACAACATCAAGTAGGCAAGAAAATCATTTATTATCCACATAAGTATAGCTCACATCTAGAAATTTGAATACTAAGATACATTATATGTCAATACATCCACATCCCATAATTAGATCAATTTAGCAATTGAAAGCTGAAAGGTAAATGTCTAGTTTATTTTTGAATTATTTAGTCTAGGTATAATTACAACAAGCAACATATATGCATCCTTTATACGTATCTAAGGAAGCAAATTAGGTGAAGTAACTGGTACTTGCTACAGTGAATATTATTCTATTAACAAAATGACTAAAATCCATCTGTACATAGGCCCAGCATACCATTATAATTCTCAATAATAAATAATGGATATGTGAGATTAAAATTCTACCATGCCATAAAATCGAATGGATGAGACATAACAACATCTTTTGGAAGATGCTCACTTGTGTCATCTTATGCATGCTACTATTATTTTTAAAGCATACAATTGTTGCAACCTTAGAGTTGGAGAAAAAAAATCACATGCAATTATATGGCATATTTCACTTTTTCGTAACTAACCTCTTATATTTAGAGGGATTGTAGAATTATATTGTCTCAATACTATCAAGATCTAGTATATTGATAGTTGATCTTTTCAATAGGCAATCCAAGCCCTTGTATTAATTTCTTTATACTATAGAAACTATCAACCATTATATTATCCTCTATTAATGTCCCATGCATAAATTGCATGATATCTTTATAACATCCATCAAATAAATGGTGCTTACAGTTAATATGTAGACATTTCGTAACTATAGATAATTATAGATGTTTTTCATAACTTTTATACAATTGTCGTTCGAATATATGAAGCATTTCACAGAATTATATGCACCTAAATTAAGGGGTTTCATCCACACTCTCTCCCTTAAAGTTTGGCCTAAGGTTATGAATCATTTTATGGTATTGGTTAATAGCTTTTATACCTATTTCTATAATGTTGTGCCATTCATAGTGCTTCAAGCTTAAAAACATGAATGATTCCCCATGACATTTCCATTCATAATAACCTTGGACAAATCCCTTCTTAACAAGGTGGAGTTTCACTTCATCCACTTTGAGAAACTCACAATTATAATAATTGAATCAATGGCCCCATATCTTTATGCCTTTCATAAATGTCCTTTGACCATTAGAGAAATAGATAAAACTTTTTTCCACTTCCACAAATGCTAACTTAAGAAAAATGTTATCATTATTACAATCATGCATCCAATCTCTATCAATGTTCATTTTTATCTTTACAAAATATAATACAAAAACTTGATTTACAAAATGATTCAATATAATACTTTACTTTTTGTAGATGCATGTTTCATAAATCTAATATATGTTATCATCTTATAAGTCCTTTTATAAATAAAAAGGCATGAACTTATCTCATTCATAAATGCATTAATAATATGACAATAAATGAACATTGTCGACTCATGCATATCTAGAAATTTCAATACTATCTACTTAATATATTTCGAATGCATAGAATGAGTCTAAGCCATATGACATTCAGGTTACAGCACGAATTTGTACCTATTCCTATATACACTTAAAAAACGAATGTAATTTCATTATTGATTTTGTTTAGCATACATGGTTAATTGTACATCTTTCAAGTTCATATTCACAAAATGTATTTATAAATTGTCTTATAGGACAATTTAGTGAAGTGTCACTCTTACAGTAAGAAGTACACTTGTTGGACTAAGTTGATTTAATCTAAGTCATGAACCTCTTTTGATCTTGACAATAGAGATTCATCAATTCTAGTGTTTTTCATTAAGTGATGTTTTGTAGATTATAAATTAGATTTTGTCATTGAAAGTTGGATGAAGTTCAAATCTTCAACCTTATAAAGTTCACTATAATTCACGGTGAGTGTATTGTAAATCATGACTGCAAATCAGTCACAAAGAAGGATGAAGCTAGGCCAGAGAAATTCATGGCCAACTTCACTGCAGCGACACACCCAAAGTTGGCAAATCCTTAGTCATAGAAGAATTTGCAGTGTATGTCACACCTGAGTCGCGACCGCAACTTTCATAGTGACTAAGGAGGGAACCAAAGCCACAACCACAGCTTGCTAAGTGCCCTAACAATCTGTTGAAGATCAAAAATTACAAGGGAAAAAGTTTGTTTGCGATCACAACTCAAGCAGTTGAAGTTTTCTCTTCAAACAGAGGAATTCACAATCTCAGTCGGGCCCAAAGTATTGATATCTCGTGACTTCAACTTTTGATAGTGGTTAGAACACAACGACTATATTTTTTTAGAAGATCAATGAAAACCTGACACGTGGACTAGCTGTTAGACACAAATGGTATTTTTTGCCTAAATTTTCAGCTCCTCTATGAAAATTGGAAATTTACGACCGCGAAAAGGTAGTAACGACCGCGACTTCAGCCTAACAAGCATTTAATGCTGAATCTGCCTAGCACATCTTAGAGATTTGTTGATAGTTTTAGTCTAACGTCTTTTTGGTGGATATGAGCTATAAATACTCCATCAAACATATGTAAATAAAAGAGAATTCATTAATTTGTAACCATACTCTTGCTAATTTACTACTCATTCTTTCATTTCTTATTTATGCTTTAGTGATTATTTGTTATGAGC
>CATIWR010018644.1:0-17697 GCA_949677035.1 Omphalea diandra | reverse complement strand
CACTTTCCCTAATTTCTCTTCTAGGGTTATGAAAATCATGGGTACAAAAACCTGCTCTAACAGCAGAATACAACATAAACAACTCTAGTTCTCTTGGATTCAACTTCCATCCAAGAGTTCTACCTCAATTACTTCATAATTCTCACTAACCATGCATGATTAACATGTCATGAGAGGTTAATTTCAGGTGAAAAGAAGATAAATTAACTTACCTATTATCCCAGAATTAGAAAAACTTAGGCAGCTCACTTTTCTCCCTCTCTTCTTCTTCTTCTTCTTCCTTAGCTCTCTCTCTCTCACTCTCTTTCTGTCATACCTCACGAATTGCCCCTCATTTCTAACCCTAATTGTCAGATATAAACTTATTATAATAATATAAAATCATGGTGCTTTATTTCTATTGGTTGGAAGTTCACTTTTCCTCTTTTAGTCTCTCTTCTTCACTCCTTAAGCACCTTTATCCATCTCTCAATCCTTAAATGCTCTTTATAATCTTAAATAAGCTCTATAACACCATTATTTATGATACTATAACATGCATATAACATAAGACAATTTTCCATGCAGCTATACAAATACTACATATATGTTTAAGTGTCCCAAATATAACGGTGCAAGTGTCATTGTCATGCTTCTATAAATTGCATGACTAAATGATCATTTATCCAATACATATGTTCATGTGGGATTTCATATCATTTATGCAATGAATATGTTCATGTGATAATGCCAATAAATGTGGATAGAGATGTTACATACCTATTTAGCTCACTTCATGTTCTATTGATATACATTTAGAACCCTAGTTGACTCTGGTGTCTTCTACAAATTTAAAACCGTTGCTAACTGCATATTCAAGTTATTAGCCTTTCACTTATAGGATTAAAATTATCGAAACTACTTTTATATTAATAATTATTTAAAATAAATATCTACTTTTCTAATTTTTTTAGAAAAAATAGTGTCATGGAACTTATATTTACCATGATTTTTTTTAAAAAAATGATAATGATATACAGACATACAACATTAAGTGTATTGATGGCATTACCTATTTTATCCATCATGTGATTAATAGTGAACAACACATGATACCAAAGTGATACAAAAAAAAAAAAAAAAACACAAGATTCAAATAACAACAAATGTTAAATTATAAAAATATGTTTTTAGACTTTTTCCTAAACTATATAAACTAGTATCTTAAATTTACTTATAAGTTTTAATCAACGTTAACTATGCCAATCGACTTTAACTGCTAAAAATAACTAAAGCCACCGATTATTGGCGGCAACAATTAATCATTGATAACCACCACAATTTATTATTATTTTTTTGTACATATCATCTTCCTTATATTCATCAATAAATGTTCAATACACAATTTTTTTTATAGTTTTAAACATATTCAAGAAATAAATTTAAAATGAAATCTTTAAATTTAGATATCATTTCCCTTCATATTCTTTTTCCAATAACTTAGTAAAAGAGAATACAAACATTAAAATCAACCTAGAACAAGAAAGGAATTGCACAATCATACTTAGACTGTTTCTTTTGTAGAAAATACTTTTTTTAGAAACATTATTTTTAATGTTCAAGATTATTAGAAAAACAAATTAATAAAAAAATATTTTAGTCAAAAATTAATTTAAATTTTTATAATTAAAAAGAAAATCAATCCATTTTTAGTAAAAATGACTCTTAAAATTATTGTTTATTCATTATATAACATAAGTTATATAAACTAATATCTTGAATCTACTTACCATTACTAATCGACCATGACTACTAACAATAACTACTACCACCATCTATTGATAGCAACTACCTACCTAACCCTCTACTGATAACAACTACCTACCTATCACAACTATTAAAATTTATTATTCTTTTACGTATTGTCTTTCTTCTATTCATCAACAAATATTAATCTTATATTCCTCAACAAATATTAAATATATGAAATTTTTTATACTATAAACATTTTATTTTGATAAATTAGAAATAATTGCATAAATAAGTCATTTTCTAAAAAATATTTCGAAAAACATTTTTAGTATAAAAGTTTGCCTAAATTTTGTACTTTGCAAATAATGTGCATTCAATTTCTTATGGATTGCTACGCCAAGTAGGAGGTAGAATAAAAGGCACAAACTAAACATAGTACTACACTACACGAAATAAAAGATACTAACCCAAATAAATAGATCAAAAGGCTAAATATTCTTCTATATTATGTAAAGCATAATGAAAGATTTATGATTTTCATGTTGAAAACAAAAACAATCATCTTATTTGCAAGAACATGAAAAAAAATACAAAACACTTTTGGTGTAATGAAGAAAATGAACAATTATCATAAAATCAATTATTAGGTACTAAACTTTCAAGGGAAAAAAAAGAGTTATGTACACAAAATCTTGAAAAGAACACAAATATTTAAGCATACTTATGGTGTAATGAAGAAAATGAAAAATTACCACAAAACCTCTCCAAAAAAATGGAGTGATGAACACCAAATCATGAGAAGAACACATTTACGGACACTTCTGGTGTGATGAAAATGGAAAATTAACACAAAACCAATTGCTAGGTATTGGACACTTAGAATAAAAAATGAAGTAATGAACACATGAAACCTACTTAAGTAGGAAAAAAAAAATTGTATCATCTTGGTTCTTTTTTTGCTTAGCGAATGAAACACATGTTTTAATTAAATCTCAAAAACTTGTCTGACATATGTAAGAAATTCTTTAGAATTTTGATATCTTACATGATTTCCTAGTTTTGTCTTATCTACTTGTAGATTTAGGGTGCTAAAGTAGATGTGAGAATTGGATAATGTGAGATTTGAGCTGGAAAAGGTATAGTGTTAGGTGATAAGCGATTCGGGTTAGAGAGATATGGTGTTAGGTAATGAGTGATTTGAATTGGAGAGGTATGGTATTGGGTGATGAGTGATATGCATTGAAGATATTTTAGTGTCGCTTCATGTTTGATGACATAGTGCTTAAGGATGATAGTACTTGGGAGAATAGGGTTGTAAGGTGGTATGACAAGGAGTTATAGGGACATAGGTAAAGTAAATGGGTAAGTGGATTTTTAATGGATTTTAGAGAGGAAACTAGCCAAGATGTGGTGAATTCTCATCAGTATTTATGCCTAAAAACTTGTCTTAGTAATGGTGAAAGAGGGCATTCATAGTGTTGCCAATTTTATTTGGTGGCACTTATTAATCATCTAAGAGTCCATGTGAAATGAAAAGTAATGAGCTATGAAAAAAAATAGCATAAACCCATGAATGAAGGCTTTGAATCCTTTTAATTGGCCCAAGCCTTGTATGAATAAATTTAATTTATTATGATTCATTTTCCATCATCTACATTTTGCCCCACAATGATGTATTGTAATTTAGAGCAAATCATTGTGCTTTTATCACTATTATTATTTTATTATTTTATTATTATTTAATTAATTTTTAATTTAATTTTAATTTTTTTACTTTAATTTATTTAATTAAATATTTTTTAATTTTTATAAATTATTATTATGATTGTTGTTGTTGTTGTTATTATTATTATATTATTATTTTGAAACGTTGAAGAAATTAAATTTCTTAAACACAAAGAAATGAGGATTTTATTATAAACATGTTTTGATCTTACTCGTCCACTCTTTAGAATTTTTTTTTCAAGTGAACACTGCCCACCCCCCTCACGAGGGCAGGAGGGACATATAGTGCTCTCCTCACTTGGGAGGCGGATGCTGCACTCCTTATGAGGGAGGGTAGGCACGCTTTCCTTCCTCCTCGCTAGAAAGGGTAAGTGAAGGTGTGCCTCCCTCACATAGGAGGGCAGACAGGCATTACCCTAATTGCGAGGGTGATGGGCAGAGGCACGCCCTAAAGTGCGAGGGCAAGCGTTGCCCTCTCTGCTATGAAGGGCAATTAAAAGTGCATTGTCCTTAGGAGGGATGACAAGCGTTGCTCTCATTGCTAGGGAGGAAGGGCAAACATGTGCCCTATTAGTAAAAGAGAGCTAATAGAGATGCTCCCTCCTAGAAAATAAAGGTGGGCATGCCTCTTCGCTAGGGATGGCAAGAAAAGGCACGCCTTCCTCGAAAGGAAAGGCATACATTCCCTTGTTGCGAGGGATAGGGGGATTCCCTCCTCGCTAAGGAGGTCAGACGTTACTCTTTTGGTAATGTAGGGCGACAAAGGTCTTCCCTCTTCTTGAAGGAAGGTGAGCGTGCTTTCTTTACGGGGAGAGGCAAACAGATGTACGCCTTCCTCGAGGGAGAGCATGGGCGATGCTCTCCTCACGAGGGACGACGTGCATAATCTTCTTTATAAGTGAAGGCAAGTGTGCCCTTTTAGTGAGCACCCTCATCCTAAAGAAAGGCAGATGTTGCCCTCATCGAGTTGCAGCGTGGCTAAAGGCATGCCCTCCTCATTAGGTATGGCAGACAAAGATGCCCTTTCTTTGCGAATTAAGGTGGGCCTCTCTACTTGCCTTCCTTGTGAGGGAGGGCATGCCTCTTTACCCGCTTGCCCTCATCACAAAGGAGGGTAGACAATGTCTTCATCTTCTTCTTCTTTTTTTTTTAATGTTATATTTGTTAATAAACTCTTAGTGTATAACTTAATAATTGATAAAATAAATAGTAAAAAAGAAAAACTCCAAAGTACTTTAGTTAGCATGTGAAAATTTTGGACTTAGTAATACTTCATTATACCAGACATATACCACTTTGCTTATCTCGCAAGTGTGGGCAAACGGATAGGTGTTATACATATTTTTGTCATTATGACAGACATATTTTCCTCACAGAGACGGTTAGTCCTTTTTTTTAATTTTTTTTTATCTTACTTATCCTTCCTTCTTGTTCGTTTCTTATTTACTCTCTGTTATGCCTTTTTTTAAAAAAAAAATTTAATGTTAAGTATTCCTTTTCCTCAATTTTCAAGTGCTCGTGTAAGGCAAGACTTTGAGACTTCACAAAATTCACTTGAGACAGTGATTTCAGTGAATTTGTCATTAGTACATCACTAACACCTTATGTTCAAAGATTTATGAAGATTCATAAAGCTATTTGGGAGTCATACCTTTTGCAAAGCATGAGTTATGTTAGCATGTTCATTGGTAGTTTGGCAAATCTCCTTAAGATATTTAAGCATCCTTAAGGCAAGCTCTATATAGGGGAATCAAAAAGGGTAATTATTAGCATTCACAACCTATAGAGGGTGGGTTTTAATGTTCATTGCTTTCGAACATTCACTGAGTCAACTGGGGCTTATTTTTCATATGAGAAGTCGGAGGCATGATGCTACAACATGTTTGCTTGGTTAGAGTATCTGGAGGCACAATGAGTGTCCGCAGAGCACTGTGATGAGAGATTAAAAGAGAGATGGCTACCCTAAGAACTCAAAGAGAATGGACCCATGATTGGAGACTGTGATGATTTTCTATACATTATTTTCTTATTCTCATGTGCCTTATGGGACTTAATACCAATTTTTGTTAGCGATGTGCATTATTCTTAAGTTTTATTATCATTATTATTATTACTTTATTTTTTTAATCATAAACTTTAGGTTCTCCTTTGGTTACCTAATGATATTTACTTCTTATGGCTTTTTGCAAAATCATTACCATTGATTAATTAATATTGTCTTTGAGTTATTTATGCTTTGTAAGACTTAAGCAAGCCTAAGTATGATAAATGCCCCTCAACATGTGTGGCATACGATTTCAACATGTCATTCGAATAGTGTAAGAGTATTTTATTCCTTATGAAATAAGAGGTAGATGGCTTGCTTTTTTGCCCTACGAGGAAGGGCAGACAATGCTTGCTTACCCCACAGGAGTGGATGGGCAGTGACTGCCTACCCTATAAGAGTAGGTGAGTAGTGCCTACCTACCTTATGGGGAATGGCAAGCAATGTCCGCCTTCTTCACAAATAAGGGTAGATATGGGGAGGCAACTTACTTGCTTGCCCTATGAAGATGAGCCAATAACACCTACCTACCTTGCAAGGGCTTGCGAGGAGTACCTCTCTGCCTTATAGGGATGATAGGTAGTATCTGCCTTCCTTATGAAGGAGGGTAAACGACCTATCCATATGCCTCATAAAGGAGGACATATAATGCTTACCTTTCTCATGATTGAGAGTTTGCCACCCCTTGCAAGAGTATGTAATTTTTAGAAGTAATATGTTTTCATTAAAGATATAAGATATTTGAGTTTGTTATGAAAAGTAAGTTTTTGTGAAGACATTCTCCTCACCAGTATACATTGCAAATAAGTTTAGAATGTTATACCTTTCCTACTGTATGCGGTGCAGGCCATCTTAAGATGGTGTGCCCCCCTCTAATATGTGAAGTGGGCAAATTTAAGATGTCATACTCTCTTTCAAAATGTGAGGCATATAATTTCTCTCTTTAAACATGAAATTTAAGTATGTTTCTCCCATGAGAGGGAAATAGGTTGTTGACAATCATGAGACAGATTTATGCCCTTTTCTTTTCTTTTTTTTTAAGAAAATTTTTTTGGAAAAAGGGCTTGAGAGAGTCTTATATTGCCTTCCATATTGTTGAAGCTTTCTATATAAAGAAAGACTTAATAGTGCTTTCAATTTAAGAGATGGTTTAGTAGTGCCTTTTATGTAGGAAAGGGCTTAACACATCTTTCATATATGAGAGAGCTTAATGGTGTCTTTCATGTAAAAGGGGGTTTAAAGGTGTCTTCCATATACGAGAGGACTTAATGGTGGCTTTCATATAAGAAAGGGCTTAGCAGTGCCTTCCATGTAAGAGATTAGTTAATGGTGTCTTTCATGTACGAGAGGGCTTAGGAGTGCACTCTTAACATTCATTTGAAAAAGTTTAAAATTCATATGACATGCAAATGCTAAGAGAATCCTAATGGCTTCTAATCTTGTAGCGGGAGTAAAGGTTTCATCATAATCTATTCCTTACTCTTGGTTTTATCCTTTGGCAACCAATTTAGCCTTATTTCTAGTAATAAAACCTTGCTCATCTAACTTGTTCCTAAACACCCACTTACAACCTATAATTGGGTGTTTTTTAGACCAAGCGACAAGTTCTCATACCTTATTTCTCTTAAATTGATTGAGTTTTTCTTGCATAGCAAGTACCCAACTATTATCATCAAGAGCCTCATCAATTGACTTTGGCTCAAGTTGAGAAACAAATGCAAGATTATTATCTAAAAGTTGAGATCTAGTACCTACACCTTTAGAAGTATCACTAATGATTAAGTCCTAGGGGTGATACTTGGAGAATCTCCAATCTTTGGGTAGATCTTATCTTGGCTCATTTTCTTGTTGATGTTGATGTTGGTCTTCATCTACTCTTGATGAATCACCTTCTTCTTTTTCTTTATCAACTCTCCTTGTAGAATCATCCAATTTCAGCTTTTCAGGATCACCTACAAGATCATCAACAAAAATACCTTTCCTAAGATCAAGTTTACTAGATTCATCAAAAACAGCATTCATAGATTCTTCAACTACCATTGTACTTTTGTTAAAGACTCTATATGCTTTACTTATGGTGGAATAACCTATGAAGATTCCTTTATTGGTTTTGGAATCAAATTTCCTAAGATTATCCTTGGTGTTCAAAATATAACACTTACATCCAAATACTCTTAGGTATGACATCTTAGGTTTTCTACCATTCTAAAGCTCATAAGATGTTTTATTGAGAATGGGTCGTTTGAAAACTCTATTTGCAATATAACATGAGGTATTAATGGCTTCGGCCTAAAAATAATTTGGTAAAGAATACTCATTGAGCATTGTTCTAGTCATTTTTACCAATGTTCTATTTTTCCTCTCTACAACACCATTATGTTTGGTTTTATCTCCTTTAATGTATCCTCATTTAAGTTGTGCAATACATGCAACATTATCTTCATATAGCACAATTGGACTTTCTTTATCAAAAGAAAGGTTGCATGTTTCTTTGATATGTTGAATCAAAGATCTCAACCATATGCATTCTCAATTTACCTCTTGAATGGACAATATTTCAGCATGATTGGATGATGTAGCAATTAGAGTTTGCTTAGTAGAACGCCAATATATAGCAATGCCACTATATGTAAATAAGTAACCTATTTGTGATTTAGCTTTATGTGAATCAAATAAATATCCAACATCTACATGTCTAATTAATTTTGACTTTAAGTCTTGTAGATAAAATAAACTCATATCTTATGTACCATGTAAATAACAAAATACTTATTTAACATTATTTCAATGTCTTCGAGTTAGTGAAGAACTATATCTTGCTAATAAAATAATAAATAATGTTATAATAGGTCTTATGCAATTAGCAAGATACATTAATGCACCAATAGCACTAAGGTATGGTACTTCTAGATCAAGAATTTCTGCATTATCATTTCGAGGATGGAAAGGATCCTTTTTCACATCAAGGGATTGAAAAACCACAAGAGAACTCATAAGATGGGATTTATCCATATTAAACCATTTTAGTATCTTTTCAATATAAGCTAATTGATAAATAAAAGTCCCTCCAAATAAATGTTTGATCTATATTTTTCCTAAATCTTTCATTTCAAATTCACTTTTTAAAAATATTATTGTCTCTGTCAGCTCTTCATGAATCCTATTGATATTTCAATCATCAACATAAACAGTAATAATAGCAAAACCAAATTTTGTTTTCTTAATAAAAATGCATGGACAAATTGAATTATTAGTATATCTTTTCCTTAAAATATATTCATTAAGACAATTATACCACATGCATCCAAACTATTTTAATCCATACACGGATCTTCGTAACTTAATTGAATAAATTTCCAAAGGTTTTGAATTACATACTTTGCGAATTTTTAGTCCTTCGAGAACTTTCATATAAATTTCATTATCAAATGATCCATGCAAATAAGTTGTAACAACATCCATAAGTCGCATATGAAGTCTTTTTAAACTTAATAAACTAATTAAAAATATAAATGTAATTACATCCACAGTTGGAAAACAAGTCTCCCATAGTCAATGTCAGGCCTTTGTGAGAAACCTTTTGCTATAAGTTGTGCTTTGTATCTAACAATTTCATTATTCTTGCTATGTTTACACATAAATACCCATTTATAGCCTACTAGCTTCACATTTTTAGGTGTTTGAACAATGGGCCCAAAGACTTGTCATTTTTCAAGTGAATTTAATTTTGTCTGGATTGCATCTTTCCATTTTGGCCAATCATCTCTATTTCGACATTCATTAACGAACTTAGGTTCAATGTCCTTACTTTTTTTTATTATATCCAATGATACTATATATGCAAATATATCAATAAATAATAGTTTCATTTTGGTCCCACATTTCTTAAAGTGACTTAATTTATTGAAATCTCTTAATTATCATCATTTTTAAGTACCTAAATCTCTTTTAAGGTTGTTTGCTCATTAATGTCAACTATTTAAGTTATAAACTCTTCAAAAGTATTAATAATTTTAAAATTTTCCTTTTCTTTGTACCTTTTCATTCTTGGGTTCTTATCCTTAGAACTAAATGGCCGACCACATTTTTGGCATGTCATGGACTCATTTGTTACAGTGTTAACATGTTGTCCTATTAAGACATCAATTCCAATTAGAGCATTTTTAGCTGGTATATGGGATTTAGTAACTCTTTTTGGATCACAAAATGCATCTAGAAATTGGTTTACTATACTTTTCAAATGAATGAACTTCTAACTCACATTGCTTTTGTTGGCCCTAGTGCACCAAGAATGGGGGTTGAATTGGTGGGAGATTAAAAAAATTGGAGGGAAGGTAAGGAGTTTAGAGAATTAAGAGAAAGTAAAGAAAATGAACACAAGGTGTTTATAGTGGTTTAAGTGTTAACAAACTCTACATCCACTCCTCAATTCTCCATAATTGGATATTTCACTTAACTAAAATTGGTGTTTTCAAACTCACATCTAAATTATATAAATTGTGTTTTATGGCTCATACACAACCCTTACACTTTATGTTTCTAGGCTCACAAGTATTTTGGACAGGCTCACACTTCAACCTATTACAAGAGTTTTAGAAGCTAGGCTAACTCTCAACCTAATTACAAAAGTGTTTAATGCTTACACCAAATAATTAATAACTCACAATTAAGAATAAGAAGTTATGAAGTAAATTTGCAAGAGTTTGGTTACAATAAATGAAATTATCTTACATTTACATCTGGTTGGTGGAGTATTTGTAGGCAACAACCACCAAAGAGACGTTATTAAAAACCTATGCCTACATCTCTAAGGGAAGTTAGGCAAATTTTGCATTAAATGCTTATCAGATAGAAGTTGCAGTCATGACTAGTATTTTGCAGTTGCAATTTCCTAATTTGTACTAGGATGACTTAAATAGTGATAGAGAACTCTATTTTGTGTCTAACGGCTAGTCCACGTGTCTTTCTCCTATTGGTGCTTCAAGAAATATAGTCTTTATGTTTGACTAACCAACCAAAAGTCACGATCACGATTGAAATCCTTCTTAGGTGCAACTGAGATTGTGAATTCCTTTGTTTGGTGAGGAGAAAACACTTTCTTTAGTTGCAATAATAGCAGGTGCTTCACCCTCATGAATTTTGATATACCAACAGTTATTTTGGACACTTGGCGTGTTGTGGTTGCAGACTTGGTTTCCTCCTTTTAGCTATGAAATTTGCAGTCGCGACATAGGACTTAAACACCACCGCAAATTTCTCTGTGTGACAGTCAAGTTTCCTTTGGCTAGATCATGGTTGTGATTTCCTTCGCAAATTCTTCTGGCGTAACTTTATCCATCCTTGTTACAAGTTTGCAGTCGCGAATTATGGGATCCTGACCGCAAATTTGGATGTCTTACTCAAAGTTAGAGATTTAAACTCCCATCAAACTTTCAATGGAAACCTAACTTAGAAACTGCAAGAACAACACTTAAACAAACATTAGTATCTATCGATCTTTACAGTCAAGATCAAAAGAGGCCTTTCACTTATATTTGAATAACCTAGTCCAACAGCTTTGTATAAGGAATAAGATGATTTAATGATGGCTCGATATTGTTTCTTTAATTGTTTACCTTCTCCCCTCCCCCCTAAAATTTAGGAAATATAGCTTCACTAAAATAACAATCATTAAATCTCACAGTAAAAACAACCCCTGTTAATGATTCAAGATATTATTTATAAAGGAGATTCACATCTAATATATACTTCCAATCTCCTCTACGGTCCCATTTTTGTGCAATATGGGGTGGGGAAATAGGGACATAAACAATACATCTAAAAATTCTCAAATGGGAGTTATTTGGCTCTTAGCCAAAAACTAACTGTAAAGATGAAAACTTATAATAACTATTAGCCTAATGTGTATAAGAGTTATTGCATATAAAATTGCATGTCCCCAAACAAAAATAGGAAGATTTGTTTTCATAAGTAATGGTCAAGCTATTAATTAAAAACGTTTAATAAAATATTTTGCTAGACCATTTTGGGCATCAACATAAGCAATAGCTTGCTTTATAGTTATTCTAATTAACATGCAATAATCATTAAAGGTTTGACATGTAAATTCACTACCATTATCAAGATGAATTGTTTTAATGGAATAATCTAGAAATCATGCTCTTAATCAAATTATTTGAGCAAGTAATCTTGTAAATGCTAGATTTCATGTCGATAATAAACATGCATGTGACCATCTTATTGATGCATTTATCAATACCATAAAATATCCAAATGGTCCACATGGTGAATGAATTGATCTATAAATATCACCTTGTATACATTCTAAAAATGTAGGTGATTCATTTTGAATTTTGCTTGGTGATGATCTAATAATTAAGTTTCCTTGAGAGTAAGCTAAACAATGAAAATTCATTAGATTGAAAAATCTTTCGGTTCTTTAATAGATGGCCATATGAAGTCTCAATAATTTTTTGCATCATTGTTGATCCAGGATTACCCAATCGATCATGCCAAATAAGAAAAGTCTATGAGTTAGTAAACTTTTGGTTACCACCACATTTATTTCTATTAGACATATATATGTGTAATATAAGCAAGAAAAGAAAGCAAGTAATTTCTATAATACACATTTCTTATCATAAGGTCTAATATGAAGATATTCTATATTTTTCACATTTGTTGTCTCAATGTGATATCCATTTCAGCGAATATCTTTAAGCTTAATAAATTTTTGTGTGATTTAGGATAGAATAATACATCTTTAATAGAGAGATATGTCCCTTCGTGTAGTAATATAATTGTTTTTCTAGAGCCTTCAATTATTCTTTTATTACCAAATATTATACTAACATAATTTTCTCCTATTGTTCAATGAGAAAAGTGTTTCTTATGTTTTAATATGGTGTGCATGGCTATACTATTTGCAAGACAGAAGTCTACATTTTTATTTTAAATCCTATTAATGATAGAGTAGGATTCATAATATCTTCATACAAATAAAATATATTTATAAGAAACATAATAATAATAAATCAACATAAATTATTCATTAAAATTGAACTAATAAATCATAGACAGAAACCAAATATAAATTATTTCAAACTAAAAAATTTCTTAAATGTTTAACTAGTTAAAACAAACTAAATAACTAAAGAAACTCATATAATAACTAAGTATTTGCATTGCCATCACCAATTAAATGATCTATTTTTCCTTCAACATTCTCAAAGAAATCTGAAACATCTAAATGTGTAACATCAGTAAAATCATCACCAACGACATAACATCAATAAAATCATCTCTAAAGACATCATTGTTGCCTTATGCCAAATTTGCTTATATATTTTTTTCTTTCCCTTTCAAAGATTCCTGATAGAGATCAACAAGATGTTTTGGT
Organism: Omphalea diandra; assembly: GCA_949677035.1. Taxonomy (NCBI): domain Eukaryota; kingdom Viridiplantae; phylum Streptophyta; class Magnoliopsida; order Malpighiales; family Euphorbiaceae; genus Omphalea; species Omphalea diandra. Next base: position 4,798 of record CATIWR010018644.1, on the reverse strand, counting down.
GTACGACAAGTACAGACTGATGCCCTTTCATGCCACATTGATAGCATTGATTTTCTGAATGTTGCTTTGATCCATTGTTCTCTTCATGATTTTTCCATAATTGGTGGGAAGATGTATTATTATTTTTGTGACCTCCTTGATTGCTATGATTTCGACCATAACCTCAATTGCAACCTCAACCACAATTATTTCTTTATCATCTTCCTTGTCCTCACCTAATATTATTATATGTTATTTTATTCATTTTAGGGAACGAAGTAAAACTAGTTCGATGAGTTTTATGATTTTTGAATAAGAGCTCATTATTTTGCTACACAATAAGAAGACATGAAATTAATTCATAATATTTTTTAAAACCTTTTCTTGATATTGCTACTGCAAGAGCATATTCAAGGCATGAAAAATAGTAAATGTCTTCTCTAACATATCGTGGTCAATAATATTTTCTCTACATAATCTAAATTTAGAAGCAGTTCTAAAAACTGCAGAATTATAATCATTCACAATTTTAAAATCTACCAATCATAAATGCATCCATTCATAACAAGCCTTTGAAAGGATTATAGATTTATGATGTTCATATCTTTCTTTCAAATTGTTCTAATGAACTAATGGATCTTTAACTGTCAAATTTTCAAGTTTCAATTCCCTTCATGAAGATGATGAAAATCATCGCCTTAGCATGATTTTATAGAGATCTTGATTTTCATCTTTGATTGTTTTCAAGACCCATAGCATCCAGATGTATTTTGACATATAGTATCCATGATAAATAATTCCAGTCGTGATGTCGAAGACCACAAATTCAAGTTTTGGCAAATTCAACATTGTATATACAAAAATAAGTAATATGTTAAAAGTATCATAATTAAATTAGTCTTTTATAGACTTATAGACAATATATTAAGCTTTTCAAGAACATAGGATATTATAATTCTTTAATAAAATGGGATAATAGTTTTGTTTTCAAGAATTTGGATGCCTAGTTTTTTAGAAACTTAGGGTATCAATTTTTCAAGAATTTTATAATTTGTTGAATTGGTTCATCAAGAACTACAGAGAATACTAGTTTTGCATGAACTATATTAATTTACTTAATTCTATAAAATACAAGTTCTTCAAGAACTATACACAATACTAGTTCTTGAAGAACTATATTAACATCAAATAATATCTCCATATAACACAATGATAAAATTTATTAACAAATCAAAATTAAACAAAATATTTTAAAAAATAGCATATTGACCTCTTTAGGAAGCTCTATTTTTTTTTATATTATCGAAGCAAACTAAAGTTATAAGCAACCCGAAGTAGAAGTAGCTAGTGTTGATAACATGTTATAAACATAGAAAAAATAGAAAAAGTAAATAGAGAACTAAGAATAGAAGAGAAAATAATTTTTGTGTATATTATTCCATTCATTATAACGCCTATTTATAATGTCAAGAGTTACAGAGATTGGGATAGAAATAAAGTTCTATCTCATAAGAACCTCTACCTATGGAGATAAGGATAGATATCTAATATTATCATAGCATTATAATATCATCATAATAGATTGATTTTTAAGTTCGGCATAAAAATTTATTCATAAAAAATTTAGAAGTGTGATTATGTGAAGAAGGTAAAAATATTTTAGTCTAATCAAGTAATAAAATTATAAAACAAGCTCGTGAAAAAAGTTAAAAAAATTAATACATAAATAGGCATTCAATAAGTTGAAAATAAAAGTTTTAAGTGTTAAATTCGTCAAAATCAAAATTATAGTATCGAAATGACCAATCACAAATAATTTAGAAGGAAGTTATGCAATTTGGCCTATATATAATAGAGGTAATCTCTAGATTTTTCATTTTCAAATTACTCTTTCAACACAGTAGTCTCACAATCCATAATTCCTCACATATTCTAGGCCACTAATTTGATCACTATATATATTTATATATAGCCCTTCCTTGCATTTTGATGTTAACTTTGATCCTTAGAAAAACTTATACTAGTAAGTGTAAGCTATTCAGAGAGTTTCTCAATAAGTTTTGTGTCAAAAAAATGAACTGGATCAATGTAGGTGTCTCAACTTCTTCTCCAATAGTCTTGTTTGTCATCACAAAGACACTAGTAAAACAATTCTTATCAATATATTGCTGAAAAGGTTAGAAATGTGGTGTTAAAGATATCAACATTGTGTTTAGCCTTAAGGCAAACAAATCCTTCTCATTGCCTACTCATGTCTATAACAATTAATCCCTTAAGAGTGTGGAATTTTGATTTTCAAGGTTGAAAACGCCATTGGTTGTATAAAGGGTTTATATTGCTTAATGTTTTATCACTAAATTCAATACAAGTAGCTTCTCATAGAATGCTAGGATATTAATTTCTACTTGTTACAAAGCTCATAAAACTCAAAAATTGAATAAAGTTGATGGAATCAATAAGCCCTTACTCACCAACACATCTGTCCACAGTCAATTGAATACTAGGATACAATGTAAAAATTTACTTTTCAAATATCACTTGTTTGTCTCTTGAAATCAGAGTTGTCAAATTTATTTTTTTTTCAACTGAAACACCTGAGATATATTGTTTTGGTTAAGAAAACAATCTCATCCAAAATTTCGATCATTTCCAGCTAAAATGGTTGAAATGGCCATTTTGCCTGAAATTGACACTCTTTTAAGAAGTTAAGTGGATAATTTGTAAAATTTATTCTTATATTTGCTTTGTGCTAATCATTTGTTATAAAAAGAAACACAAGTCATTTCTTTTTTTTTTATATATATAAGTTTTCTTCTTATACCTATTTTTAGTGAACCCTTTTTTTATTTAACTGACGAATCATCAAAAGAAATAAAAAAAACTTTTCAAAACTTAAGTTTCAATATTATATTTTTCTTTTCTTTAGTGGTGTAAACTTACTTGAGTACAATTGAAAATCATTTAATATCTTTCATCATGCTCACCTAAATTGTTGTTACTATCAAATAGTCAGAATTTTAAGGAAAAGATATATATTTATTTTGATTTGCATACCTTCTTTTCTTTTATATTAGTAACTATGACTATTTTTTCACTAAATTAATTGAAATCATGTTTTAATTTGATATAGTATTTAGTTTCAAATTTACATATAAATATAAAAGCATGTGATATTATGAAAATTGAAAACTGAATCAATTAAATCTTTTTTTATATTTTTCTTTTTAATTTTCATATGACTTTTCATATCAGTCGTTGTGATTAGTTTTTATTAACTAAATTCATTATATATATATATATATATATATATATATATATATATTATAAAGGGATAAGTTACAAATTCATCCTTAATGTTTGACCTATAGAATAAATATGGCCTTTAAGTTAATCTTAGAACAATTAACTTATAAAATTAGTTATTTTATTATTTAAGCCTTTATTTAAACAGAAGTTAAATGAAGGCTAACTAACTTATGCAAAACATGGAAAATGCAACATAAAACAATACGTTGGCAAATAATTTGTTCAAGAATAAGCTTTTGAGCAAAAGAACAAGAATTAAAAAAGAAAGACATAGGAAAATTAAGCAACAAAAGTAACTACTTCAAAAATCAATATCCTGATTTGTAATCAACTATACAAAAGTTTTGTCTAATCTTCTACACATGGATACCCTGAAGTGTACAAAAGCTTCAATAATAAAGAATGTGCACCTCAAAATATGACACACAAAAAGCTTTAAAAAGATTCATCTAAAGTTCTACAAATGTACAAAAGCTTCAAAATCAATACACTAAAGTGTATGCCCTCTCACCATATGGGAAGGGGAAAAAATGAAAGAATTGTGACAGACAAAAATGGGGGTTAGCACCAGCCAGCTTCCTTTAATAGACTTGAAAGCCCAACTCCTACACTTTTGAAAATAAATAAACCCAACTTTCCTCAATGTCATCGGATTTTTCGTATCTCAACCTTCTCACCCACTCAAAATTGGCACTATTCCCATCTTCCTCCTCCCTTCTTCCAACTTGTGTTGAACCAGATAAGCTTTTAAAGTCTTGAAATTTGATGTTTGGTAGCCGATAAAGCATAAGAAATTGAGAGGAAGAAAGAATGAGAGAACTTTGATCTTTACTAAAAAAGATCCTAAGTTGATTCTAAAAATCAGTATTATAAAGTGGTAATAATAATAGATTTAATCCAAGAAAAAGAGAATAAGTAGAGAAGATCAAAGAAAGAGAGAATTTCTAAGATTGTCACTACTCTGATACCAAATTGTTATGATTAATAGTCATAAGAGAGAAGAATTCAAAGTTATCATCCAATAGAGCTCGAAACTAAACTCTGATAGATGAATCAATGGAGAAATTGAGAAAAAGATGACTAAGAATAGAAAAGAGTAGCAACAAAATAGCAGCAAAAAAGGAAGTGAAAATAGGAGAAAGAAAAAAAGAAAGAAATTAGGGAGAGAGAGAGAATAGAATTTAGAGAAAGAAAGCATTTGTCCTTGTTCTAAAGATTAAACAGGAGAAGAATTTGTTTTCTCTCCATTTGAAGTATGGGCTTAAATAACAAAAATAACTAATTTTATAAGTTAAATGTTCCAAAATTAACTTAACAGACATATTTATTCCTTGAGTCAAACATTAAGTGTGAATTTGTACCTTATCCCTTAATTAAATTCATTATATATATATATATATATATATATATATATATATATATATATATATATATATATATATATAAAAAAAAATCTCTATTAAAAATATATTATTTTTATATAATATTATATAAAAAAAAAAACACAAAAAAT
>CATIWR010018641.1:0-13788 GCA_949677035.1 Omphalea diandra | reverse complement strand
TATATATATATATATATATATATATATATATATATATATGAGTTTATAGAGATTATTTAATATATAAGTTAGTATTTTGAAGAAAAATGATTTTATGATAATGAGATTATTATTTTAATTAAAGTTATGTTATTTATTATGAATTAGTTTTAATGAGTTATTTTCAATGAATACTTTATATTTAAGAAATTAAATTTAAATGAACCATATGATGGTATTTAATATTTTAAGATGAGTTTATGAAGAGAAAATATATTTAATGATTAACGGTTTAAAGATATGAAATTAATTATTCAAGTATAAATTTTATTTAGATTTAAGAAATTATAGAAATTAATTTAAGTTAAGATGAGTATATGATTTAAGTAATTTTAATATTAATTAGATTATATGAATTTATTATGTTCAACAAATATATAAGGAATTTTTAGAAATTAATTTAAGTTAAATGAGCATATGATTTAAATGATTTAATATTAATTATATTATGTGATTTTAATATGTAAATAAATATTTAACAAATTTTAATTAAATTGTATTCAAGATATTAATTTATTTATTCAAGTTTATTGATTAAATTGATTTAATGAAGAATATTGTGTGGACTATTTTAAATATTTGTTTTTGAAAAATTAAGTTATTTATGTGAGAGGATTTTATTAATTTTGAGAGTTTAAATTAATTTATGAGAAATATTTAATGTCATGGTAAATAATTAATTGAGAACAATTTATTATTTAATTTAAGTAAATTTTATTTAAGGTGTTGTTTGATAAAACTAAAAATTAAATGTTAAAAAATTAAGTACTAAATTATTTTAGTGCTGAAAATTTAAGAGCTAAATAATTTTAGTACTAAAAAATTTTAAGACCAAAATTATCAATTTTTTTAAAAATATCAAATTTAAGAGATAAATTTAAAATAATATAACTATATATTTTACAATAAATTACCATATAATTTAATTTTAAAGATCTTAAAACTTATTAATTATATTTTTATCAATAGGAAAGAATTATGACAATAAATGGATATTATTAATATAGTAAATTGTTCTATTAGTAAATCTGACCTCTAGATCCAAATTACAAGCATAATGTTTCTCGAATGCTTCTGCTAGTTTCTTCCAGTCTTCTTTGACAGTCTTTGGTTGTTTGAAGTATCATGTTTTTGCAGACCCTTCAAATGACAATTCCAAAAGCTTCAACATCGTATCTATCAAGACCCTAGGGTGCCTTCATGATTAACATATATAAGTGGACATTTTTTTTTACATTTAATTGGTGCTAGAAAATCATATTAATTGCTTTGGTAATAACGATTCAAGTTTTGTAAATTTTAGAGGCCCTGATAAGATTTTATGAATTTTTATTGATTTTTCGATAATTATAAATTAAGTCCTCAAATATAAAATTGATGTTTATATAAGATTTATTGCTAGAAAATAAATTGTATGGATGTTAAATGATTAATTATGAGATATTATATGACTATGGACCCAAATAATGGAGGTTGTATAGTAAATGGGACTTTTGGACTAAATTGTACATTTAGAAAAGTTTGTGTTTAGTGTCATTATAGGCCTTTTTTGCCAATAATAGCTTATTTTGTATGTATAACATGTTTTATGGATAAGTTAGACAACTCTTCAATCTTTTAATATGTTTATTACATTAATTTAAATTTATTTATATATTTAGGTATATAAGATGCTAAGGATCAAGGACGAAGGAAGAATTAAGCAATTAAGGAATAACAATGTCAAGTGAGGCATTTTATTGTGGCTTTTAATGTCCATTACATTCATGCATCATAGTTTTATATATAACCGTAATAGGCCAAGTTATGTTAATATAAATCATATGCATTGTATGGATGAAATGAAATGTTATTGCATATATATTATGTTTTAATGTAATGTGATGTAAGGATAGTTCAAGGAAGAAGTGGAAATCCAAAGACTCAAAGTTAGCTATGCAAGGATTAAGACTTGTATGATATTAATGATATGTATGCATGCATGGCACGACTAGTGAAGAAACTCCCTCGAGATAAGTAAAAGATATATAACTAGTGAAGTAACTCTCCTATGTGAGAAAGATAAGTAAACCAAGTAAAGATTTTTATAAGTAAACCAAGTAAGGATTTCTAAGGACTTGACTATCCATATGTGTGGTAAATGTTGCACGCAAATGATATACCATGTGGTTAGAGATGTATTCATGTAATGACATGTGAGCATGCATAATGGACATATAGAATTTCTCACTGAGTTTCCTATAAGGAGCTCACCCCCTACACATAGTTGTCTTGTAGGAAAGATATAAATGATGTCTAAGTTGATGGATAGGAGCTAGAAGACTTAAGTTAAGCATTATGTATATGTTAAGGCACTACACTTATTTTCCATAGTTGCCTAAGTCATTATGTATAAATGTTATTAAGGATCATGTATATGTTTAAGAAATATAATTATCATATATTTTATGTTCTTAGTTATCTCTGTAATGTCTTAAGAATGTTATGAAATTCTAGAATGAGTTTATCTGTGAGAGGTAAATGCAAATGATTATGATATATTAAATGTTAATGAGATTATATGTAAAATAACTATATTATGTAATGAAATTAGAATAATGCAAGATAATGATGAATACTTTAATTTTAAGGATAGCTTCTATAGAAGTTAATTTTATAAATGAGATATGTTATTAAAGAAAAGTAAGAAAGGAGAAAAGAAAGAGATCTCATATTTTATTAAATGTTGAATCCATAACTCTCATTATTATATTCCTTAGAATTTAAAATGATGTTAATGTAAGTTTAAGATTTTAATATCAGAGTGACACAGTGAAAGACATGATGGGCCTTTTCACGAGCTAAATGAGGCTTGTTATGGGTTCTAGGGACTTTAAGACTTCTCATTCCCTAGCGCCAACATGGTCCAAAAACTGGGTCATGACATATGTACTCCACAATTACTCGACCCTTGATCACCGTCTTAGTTACACACTTGATATCATACTCAGTCAATAATATCAATTGGTTCACTAATTTTTCAATTATAGAAAGAGCCTCGTGCAAGTATTTAATTGAGTCAAGCTTCAAGACCACCTCTACAGAGTACGACTAGAAATAATGCCTTAACTTCTTTATAGCCTAAACTAATGCCAAACAAGTCTTCTTTTCCTAGTTATATCATTCCTCATAAGGAATCAGTTTCTTACTGAGATAATACACAATGTGTTCATTCCTCGACTCATATTTTTGAGTTAGCTTTCTTCTACTATCAGATATAAAATTAGCAGCCTTCTTATCTTCAGAGGTTTCAGTATTAGCAAGCTAGTTAGATACTTTTTTATCCTCTTAAAGGCTTTTCTGACATTGCTCATTCCACTTCATTGACTGGTCCTTTTCTCAATAACTTGAATATCAGCTCATGAATAGGTGTAAGCTTTTCTATGAATCTGTTGATTATTGTAGGCAACCAAAGAAGCCTCAGACTTTCTTCTTTGTCTTAGGTGCAAACATGTCCTAGATGGCTTTTACCTTATTTAAATATACTTTGATGTCCTTTTCACTTACCACATATTCTAGTAACTATTCAAACGTAACCCAAAACATACACTTGTTGGGATTCAGCCTTAAGTTATACTCATAAACTCTCTTCAAGAACTTCTCAAAGGCTTCAAAATGTCTTTTTTTTTTTTCTTAGACCTTATCATCATATTATCCACTTATAACTCTACCTCTTTATGGATCAAGTCATGAAACAAAGTAGTTGCCATCCATTGGTACATTTACATTGTTTTCATATTCTTCAACCTAAACTACATCACTTTGCAGCAATACATTCCTCATTCCATGATGAATGTTGTCATTACCTTATCGGTGATTGCCTTGAGGATCTAGTTGTAGCCAAAAAACCTGTCCGTGAAGGAATACATAACACACATTGCAACATTATCTACAAACACATTAATATGGGGCAAAGGGAAGTCATCCTTTGGGTAAGCCTTATTTAAGTCCCTGTAATCCACATACATTCTTACTCTTTCATCCTTCTTTGGCACTAGTACTATGTTGGCCAACTGTTTAAAGTAATCAACTATTTCCAAGAACTTAGCCTATAACTACTTCACTACTTTTTCGTTAACCAGCTGAGCCCACTCAGGTTTCATTATTTAAAGCTTCTACTTTACTAGTCTTATATGCGAATGTCAGAATTCTATGTTCAGTAATTCGCCTATCAATTATTGGCATGTCCTCATATGTGCAAATAAAGACCCTCTAGTACTTCTTGAGTAACTATTCAAACTTTCATCATTCATCTGGCGTGATCTCATTAGTAATAAGCAATATTTCTAGATTTTCTGATGTGATTAAGATTAAATGCAGTAGTATTCATAAGATTAATATTAAATATGCTCATAAAATGGTGCATGTTATACACACTACCATTAGGGAACACATCACACAAATAAACAAACTCATCATTCATTACCTTAAACTTGAAAATAAAGACATCATCATTTAAATTTGAAAATAAATACATCATCATCCTCAAACAAACTTCAAATAAGAACATTAATAGTATTAAGAAAGATGGCTTCTTCTGAAGGATGGACAAAGGTCTCTTGGGCATCAGTCTTCTCATCTTTCATAATGTTTTCTTCATTAGTGCCCTGAGTAATATTCAAGTCACCAACCTATTCAGTATTTTCTTCCTTCTTAGATTTTATAACAACCATTACTTTCACAACCTCTTTAAAGTCTTACTTCATCTAATTATCCCCCAACTTAAGCTTCTTGAAGCTCTCTTAAAGGGTCAACCCTTCTAGCTTGGCCTACTCAATTTTTAGGGCTTGATCTTGCACCTTCTCACCATTACCCATATCCTTAAAGGAACTCACAATCATATCCTCAATATCTGCTAGAGTTAACCTAGTATTTGTACCTTTTATGAACATGCATAATACAATATATTCCTATTATAGATCCATAAGAGAGGCATCTTGACTAATAATCTCAAACTTGTTTTTTCATGAAATCCACACTTGTAACCCATAACTCTTAGTCCAACAAGTACTACCCATGCTTCTCTTTAGCAAACCTTCGTTTGCTATTCTATAAACAAGTAGTTTGAAGGACATACAAAATCACAATTTATTTCGATCCTTCAGTACTTTCCACCTTTATAATCTGTTTACCTTTCTTCTTTTTCTTCTTCTTCCCATCTTCCTCATTTGACGAATCTCTATGTTTTAGATAACCTATTTCCCTAATTCCCATATGAAAGAATGTCTTTTCCATATTGTTCATAGTGTCATCACTTAGTGGCTTTTCATCTTCATCAATGGTTTCTTCCTTGACTTCTCCCACTACTTCCCCTTCATTCATTAAAAAAAAAAAAAAGATAAAGGCCCATTCATATCTCTTACTTCCAATTTAGACCCTTTCCCATGATAACTAAACCCATTTATAGTAGTTTGAGTTGGAATGTCTAGAAACCTTCACACTTCTATAGAATTATTTCCCAATCATTTACTTGGCAAAAAATTCATATTCTTCATGATTCCCATCACCTTCGGATTAACCTATTTGTCTATAACTCTAGCAACCTGAAGACCTCTAAGATGCAATATGACTATGCTTAATATTGATATAATTTCCCTAACTTTTGCATAAATAGTCACCACTTCACCCATATAAGGAATCTTAACTTTTTAATGAATTGTGTGTAACAACCATTTTCATTTAGATGAGGCATAAAGCTAAAACTTTCATATTTTGTACTTACTCTAATTCCTCTTCTAGAGTTATGAAATTGTGGGTACAAAATTCTGCTCTAACAATAAAATCAACACAATCAGCTCTTGTTCTTTTGAATTTCAACTGCCATCCAAGAGTTCTATCTCAAATACTCCAAAATTCTCACTAATCATACATGATTAACATGTCATGAGGGGTTAATTTCATTTACGAAGAAGATAAATTAACTTACCTATTGTCCCAGAACCAGAAAACCTTAGGTTTCCTCCTTAGGCAGCTCACTCTTCTCCCGTTCCTTCTTCTTCTTCTTCTGCTTCTTCTTCTTCCCTTTCTTTTTTCCTTAGCTCTTTCTTTTTCTTCTATTGTACCTTACGTCTAAACTTTGTGTTCTGATCCTAAAGGGTAAAAAATTCCACTTGTAAACCTATTGTAACAAGATAAAATCATGGTGTTGCATTCCTATTGGTTGGAAGTTCTCTTTCCTCTTTTAGTCCCTCTTCTTCACTCTTTAAGCACCTCCATCCATCTCCTAATTCCTAAATGCTCCTAATACTTTTAAATAAGCTCTATAACACCATTATTTATGATGCTATAACATGCACACAACATAAGGCAATTTGTCATGCAACTATACAAACATTATATATATGTTCAAGTGTCCCAAATGCAATGGTGCATGTGTTATTATCGTGCTTATCCAATTCACGTGTCTAAATGATCAATTATCCAATGCATATGTTCATGCAGGATTTCAAATCATTTATGCAATGAATATATTAATGTGATAATGCCAATGAATATGGATAGGGATGTTACATTTTTTTTCCCTCTTATATAGAATTTTATCCTCGAAATTCAATACCTGTAAACAAATATGGATATTGTTGTTTCATGATCTCTTTGGTTTCCCATATAGCCTCTTCTTGTAAGTGTTTTCTCTATAACACCTTAACTAAAGGGATTTCTTAATTTTGTAACTATTTTTTTCTTATAACCAATGATTTTCATTGGTTCTTCAATGTAACTTACATCATCTGCAATTGTTATTGTTGGATCCCTAAGTATATGTGTAGGATCAGACCGATACTTTCTTAGCGTACTCATATACTCTAAACCATCTCAAGTGGTAATGCTAGCCTGTAAGCCAATCGACCGATTCTTTTTAGGATCTCATAGGGTCCTATGTATCGAGGACTCAGTTTCCCTTTCTTGCTAAATCGAATTATTCCTTTCTATGGTGAAACTCGAAACAACACTTTGTCTCCCACCTCACATTCCATTTCTCTTATGCGTTGGTCTATATAACTCTTTTGCTTGTCTTGTGCTGCTTTAAGTCTGCTCTTGATTACCTTTCCCTTATCCATAGTATCTTGCACTAGTTCTTGCCCTTCTGAAACACGCATTCGTTCTTCATCCCAGCAGATATGACTTCGACATTTTCTTCCATATAGTGCTTCATATGGTGCCATATGTACACTGCTATGATAATGATTATTATAAGCAAATTCAATCAAGGCAATATATTCATCCCATGCACCTTTGAACTTTATCACACAGGCTCAAAACCTGTCTTAAAGTGTCTGAATTATCCTTTCTGATTGCCCATCTGTCTGAGAATGAAAAGTAGTACCAAAACTCAACTTGGTACCCAAAGTCTATTGCAAACTAACCCAAAATCGAGATGTAAATCGTGGATCTCTATCTGATATAATGGACACTAGCATACCATGTAATCTGACAATTTCATCCACATATTTCTTGGCTGAGTGCTTAAGTGAACTACCCTATCAAATAGGCAAAAAGTGAGCTAACTTAGTTAGTCTATCAATGATCACCCATATAGCATCATTCTTCTTCAAAGTCCTTGGTAACCCATATATAAAGTCCATAGTTATTCTTTCCCATTTCCATACTGGAATCATTAATGGTTTCAATTTTTCAGCTAGTGCTTGATGTTCCATTTTGATCTATTGATAAGTCAAACATGTTGAAACATAGGTTGCTAAATCTTTCTTCATTTTAGGCCGTCAAAAATGAGATCGCAGAGTATTATACATCTTCGCCATTCCTAGTTGCATGGCATATGGAGTATTATATGCTTCTTCTAGGATTTCTCTTTGCAAGTTATTAACATTAAGCACACAAATACGAGAACCTAACATCAAGACATCATTTCAAATATCAAAATCTTCATGTCTCTCATGTTTTACTATTTCAATCATTCTATGTAACTTTGGATCCTTGCCCTGTGCTTATTTAATTCAATTATGCAATATTGGTCTCACCTGAAAAGTAGCAATCAATACCTCATTCTTTTGTATGTTTAGGTCCATACTCATAACTAGTAAATTGAACTAAATAAGACAATGGAAATACCTGTAAATGAGTTACATCGCTTCTTGATTTCCTACTCAAACCATCAACAACCACATTTGCCTTCCATGGGTGATACTTAATGGTACAATTATAATTCTTTAGCAGTTCTAACCACTGCCTCTATCTCATGTTCAATTCTTTTTGGCTCATCAAATAATTCAAGCTCTTATGATATGTAAATATCTGAAAAATTTCTCCATATAAGTAGTGTCTCCATATTTTCAAAACAAACACAACGGCAGTAAGCTCTAGGTCATTTACTGGATAAGATAATTCATAAGGTTTCAATTGTCTAGATGCATATACAATTATCTTATCATGTTGCATTAGAACACATCCCAAACCTTGATGAAAGGCATTATTATATACTACAAATCCTCCATTTCTAGTAGGAATGGCTAACACTGGAGTCAATGTCAATCTATCTTTTAATTCATCAAAACTCTCCTGAAATGATTTAGACCACTAAAATGGTACATTTTTTTGAAGTAACTTAGTCAAAGAAGTAGGTATAAGTGAAAACCCCTAAATAAATTGATGATAATACCCAGCTAGTCCTACAAAACTTCATACTTCTGCAACATTTTTTAGGGTTTCCCATTTTACTATTGCTTTACCTCTATGCCCTTTTCAAAAACTATATGTCCTAAAAATACCACATGGTTAATCCAGAACTCGCACTTGCTTAATTTACCAAATAGTTATTTTTCTCTCAAAATTTGCAACATAATCCTTAAGTATTGTTCATGCTCTAAATCATTCCATGTAAGCACTGGAGGCTGGATACCACTCCCTGGAATGGTTTCCCATTAATCATATGTATCCCCCTGTAATAGCAACACTGCATAATCAAACCTTTCTTCTGGTGTGCATTTCATCAAATTTAAAACTATCTATGTTCTCTTTAGTCATGTCTCTGCCATTGATGGATTTGTGGTACCACTAAAGTCAATTACACCTTGTTTTCTTAATTTGTCATACCTTCTATCTCTTTGAATTTATGGCCCTGCATTATTGATTCATCAATTTTATGTTGTGGTTGACCATGAGATATGTGTTGTACATGAGAATGTGTCGGAGATCTAATTTTGTTAGTAGGTTGATCTCTTAATGGTTAGCATGATGCTTATATGGAATGTGAATCAGTTGACGCCTCTCTCCTTGGTGAGCCATGGGTACTACCATGACTACCCTATGCTAATGCCCTATAGGCATATACGTATGATAATGCATAAAAGTGCAAATGTCATCTCATGTTCATTTGTATGTCCCTGTGGAACCTATCCCTGCTATGATACCAAAAATTGTAACGACCATTTTCATATACAAAACTCATAACATCCATGTCTGAAAATACATATGCATAAAGGTTAATCCATCATACGCACACAATCCAACATGTATTTAATGTACATAAAGGTTAACTATTGTTCAAGGCTAGTGACTATAATCGGTTCCTATCTAGATGTATGTACATGACACGAGGAGAGAAAAAGTTGGAATTCAGGAAATGACTTGTGGTCCATGTGTCTCGATGCAAAATCCTTAGCACCAAAATGTCCAATCTTATGTTTCAGTATCTGAAAAAAAAATTTGGTGAGTCGCGACTCAATGAATACAAATAATAGTCAGATTCTTATGGCACAACCAATATAAGAATATCATCAGGATACATTATAAGTATAACAATTGACTATGCAAGTGCAAGTGTAATAGATTTATGTTTGTATCGTGACCTTGCAAGGCAAACACTACTCTTGGGAATTCATGTGATTCAAGTGACATTTGATTTTACTGGCTAGCATATAACAAGTGAACCATTTGATCCATAACATATGTCAATGGGATATATTAGTCCATCTTCCATGTGATGTGCAAGTGTTTGACAAGCTGGTCACAACAACCTTTTAGTTCCATTTGCAAGTGTTTATAACAATGGTATACCAAGTAATCATTAAAACCATATAATTCTTGCTTGACTTGTATTCATATGTAAAAGGTAAACAATTCAATCACATATACATGTAATAGGACATAACCACATCATAAAATTATCACACATATATACATTAGAATCTAATTATCATTTTTACTCAACTTTTGATGTAACCAACCTTTATGGCAAGTTTGGTTCTCTCTTTAGGGCTTCCTCAAAGTGTTGAGATCCTAAAATTTGATACATACATGGTTATAAGTATGCCAAAGTGATTATGAATGCTTGGTATGCAACTATGGCATGATCCATACAAGTGGACCTAGTGTTTATGCATATTTTTCCTTATATGGTAGTCTAAGCTTGCTACACTCTCACAGTAATAATTCTAGATATACTAATCCAAATGGCTTGATTCTTTTTTTAGATAAACTAGATACATAATGATATAACATATTCAAATTTCAGGCCAATATAAGACACAAAGAAAATGGGGTGAAGTTTTGAATTTTGCTCTGTTTCAATGTCATCTTAGTCTGAGTAGGTCTTACATTCTTGGGTATATCTCAAATTGTACAAATCAAATTGCAAAACTGATTTACTAGAAGTTACACAACGTATGAAAGAACATTGTTCATCTTTTACTCATTGTCTAATTCAGTTTATAAAATCACCAAAACAAATGACCAATCTCAGGGTAAGCAAATTTTTAACATGGTGATAATTAGTCATAATGAAGGGGTAATATCTCAACAACCACACAAAATTTGGCAACAATATTTTACAGTCATGTATATAATATATAAATATCCAACTTTCAAGTTTAACACATCATCAAATTCCTAATCTATGGCTATCAAATTCTTGGAAAACGAAATTAAAAGATAGGTGAGGTTTCATCCAAGTATAGGGTCAGTCACAATCAATGACCCATATCTTTTTTCACGCAATAAATCAATCCAAACTGCTTTACTGGTGTTTAGAAGGAATATAAACCTACAAATTTCATGTTTTACACTTTATCAAAATCAAAACTTAAGGCCATCAAAATATAAGAAAACAGAAAGACTAAGGTGATTTTGGTTAGTTATGATCCAGCCCTAATGAAGGAGCCATAATTCCTCACACACACCAAATCAAGCAAAATTGTTTTATATTCATTTAGATGAGGCATAAATCTAAAACTTTCGTATTTTGCACTTACTCTAATTCCTCTTCTAGGGTTATGAAATTATGGGTACAAAATTCTGCTCTAACAATAAAATCAACACAATAAGCTTTTGTTCTTTTGAATTTCAACTTCCATCCAAGAGTTCTACCTTAAATACTACATAATTCTCACTAATCATGCATGATTAGCATGTTATGAGGGGTTAATTTCATTTGAGAAAAAGATAAATTAACTTACCTATTATCCTAGAACCAGAAAACCTTAGGTTTCTCCTTAGGCAGCTCACTCTTCTCCCTCTCCTTCTTCTTCTTCCCTTTCTTTTTTCCTTAGCTCTTTTTTTCTTCTATTGTACCTCACATCTAAACTCTGTATTTTCATCCTAAAGGGTCAAAAATTCCACTTGTAAACATATTATAACAAGAAAAAATCATAGTGTTGCATTCCTATTGGTTGGAAGTTCACTTTCCTCTTTTAGTCCCTCTTCTTTACTCCTTAAGCACCTCCATCCATCTTCTAATTCCTAGATGCTCCTGATACTTTTAAATAAGCTCTATAACACCATTATTTATGATTCTATAACATGCACACAACATAAGACAATTTTCCATGCAACTATACAAACATTACATATATGTTCAAATGTCCTAAATGCAATGGTTCATTTGTTATTGTCGTGCTTATCCAATTCATGTGCCTAAATGATCAGTTATCCAATACATATGTTCATGCAGGATTTCAAATCATTTATGCAATGAATATGTTCATGTGATAATACCAATGAATGTGGATGGGGATGTTACATTATGGATGGCACTCCTCGCAATGGGTGGTACCTAGGCCTTCTTAATAGTAGTGAAAAAGTGATAGGGATGTACAAGACCGTAAATTTCATTATTAACTCTATGGTCCCAATTTTTACCACTGTCATGAATACATCAATAGCCGACCTTCTACTATTGTCATAGTCTCAGATGATACTATTTGACACATCCTAATCCTTCTCTAACACCCTAAACTTATATAAAAGCTGCAAAGGACAAATGTTAATCCTAAATCCATAATCCACCATCACACATGGAGTGTGTTTCCCCTTCGCCTCGACTTTTATGAATAAAGTTAGATTGGGATCTCTTCCTTCCAATTGTAAATCTTCATCATAAAAGGTAATCTTCCCCTTATGAGTGATTAGAGTAATAGTATCCTTTAATGTGGCCTCCTTACAAATGATCAAGCTTGACAAAGCTTCCATCATAGCCTTCTTATGCTCTTGGAAAGTGATGACCACTTTCCACACACTGATTTGAGTTGGTATCTTCAACTATTTCACTATAGGGTTATCTTTCTCTTTCTCCTTCACCATAAGCTTATGGCTTTCTATCTCTACTTTTGGTTCCTTAGAAGCCTCTCTATTATGATAATACTTCCTATTTTGAATTGTGTGATTCACTTGTTTCCCTTCCTTCTTTTCATCACTCTCTTCCCATAGCTTAATCATCATCTTCCTTTTCTTCTTTTACGTTTCTTCATTAGTGCTCTCCTATGGGTTAATAGTGTAATCTACAACAGTAACCTCCCTTAGTGCTTCTTCAATGGCTGCCATTATGACTTTCTTAGGGATCTTCAATCTAAATGTCCCTTTGTTAGGAGGTGAAACATTATGATAGTTCAGGAGAGGATTTCCTTTTACACTTAGTCTTCTGACATTAGATAGAATGATCATCTTATTATCAATAAGACCTTAAATCTCATGCCCTAACCTATAATAATCATTAATGTTATGTCTGATCCTTTAATGAAAAGCACAATATGCATTTGTGTCAAATCCTCTCAATAGTGGGTTGGGAGGTGGTCTCGGCACTAGAGGCTTCAATACCCCTTTCTTTTATAGTCTCTTGAATGACTTAGAGAGAGACATCCTTAAATTTATAAATTACTTTAGAGCCCTTATTACATTCACACCAGTTGTCATGTTCCCTTCCCCTAGAGATTGGGGTAAGGCACTTCTTATACCTCCATATTTTCTCTTAGACTTAATTCCTTAGCTTGTAAACCTACCTCTCTAAGGTTCTTAAAATTTCTCACTAACATACCTTTAATCTTGGTGCCTATTTGTAACATCCCTATCCCTATTCATTGGCATTATCACATGAATATTTGCATTGTACAAATGATATGAAATCTCAAATGAACATATGCACAGGATAAATAATTATTTAGACATGTGAATTGTAAAAACACTACAATGACAATGACACCGTTGCAATTGGGATACTTGAACATATATGCAGTGTTTGCATAGTTATATGACAAATTATTTCATGTTTTGTGCTTATTATAGTATCATAAATAATGATGTTTTAGAGCTTAATTAAAAGTATAAGGAGCATTTAGGAACTAGGAGATGGATGGAAGTGCTTAAGGAGTGAAGAAGAGGGACTAAAAGAGGAAAAGTGACCTTCCAACCAATGGAAATGAAACACCATGATTTTATATTATTATAATAAGTTTATATCTGCTAATTAGGGTCAGAATTGAG
>CATIWR010018639.1:0-21844 GCA_949677035.1 Omphalea diandra | reverse complement strand
TATATATATATATATATATATATATATATATATATATATATATCCTGGATTACATTATGAAGTGCTATGTTTTATCAGTCGTTTGTTCGATTTCTCAATGTTTAAAACTGAATTGATTGAAAATCAAAAATCTATTATTTTTATAAATTGAACCGAACCAAACCAATTAATTATATAAATTGAATTGAAAAAACTGAATAATATTAGTTCGGTTCGATTTGTCAGTTTTTTTTTGAAAATTTGTTCACCCCTAATTACTTGGCTTATTTCCCAAGAGAATGATGTTTGTAAGGCAATCAACAGCCTGGATATTTTCTAATGGTCGAGTGGCCAATAACAACAAGTACAAAGCAAGCAAGAAAGCAATGACTCCAAAATGATAGTGTTTTGTTTAACCTTACAATCCATCACCTAAAGCCGGGGAAAAAAGGGTTTACATTTGACTAATACATAATTAAAGCTCTTTTTAGTGTTTGCAATATGTAGAAATATATATTAATTTTTTTTATAAGATTATAATAAAATTTAGGTCATAATTACTTTATATTTATATTATTTATTATTTAATTTAAAAATATATTAACAACAATTTTTTTAAAATTTCACTGATCGGTAGTGACTATTAATTACCTACCAATGATTATTGATAATGACTATCAGTGATGAAAGATAATTAATGATAATGATGTAAATGTGAGTAATTTATTTCAAACACATATGCAATCTTAATATCATTGTTTGCGTCGTTTCAAGAATCAAGTAAAAAAACTATAATTTCCAACAAGATACTTAAATAACCTATATTTAAGAACTTTAGTTTCAAAAAATTAAAAGTTATTTAATTCTAAATTTAAGATGAATTAAGTCAGTTTTAAATTTATATTAAATTAAGTTTGGACGAACAAGTCTTCACTTGATAAATTCACTTAAATTATTTTAAAAACAAAAGAAGAGAATTTCTCATAAGGAAAAATCAAATATCATGGATTAAATTCTTCAATTCATTTTTGTTTTGCACATGGCTTATACATACAACTAAACACACTCATAATCCTATTTGGAGTAGAAAAATAGTCCTAAACAACATTCTAAATAGTTTGCCAAAAGAAAAAGGAAAACTATTTTCATATAAAACAGAAAAACTAGTTTTAAGCTAACTAGGAAATGAAATCCTAAATCAAAGAGGAACTTAATAATAACTCTAATAAGGAACCAAAATAAATTTCTAATTAAAAAAAATAACTAAAACAAATAGGAACTGGAACCGCCCTCTCCTAGTCTAATATAAGGAAGAATTGCCAACTAATGACTACTAAGTAAATCTTTATCAAATCTTTGACTTTTCTCCTTTATGCTTGGCCTCCACTCTCCCTTCTCTTATAGGATTTTTGGATGCCACTTGCATGCTTGGACGTTTCTTGAAATCTTGTAAAATTTTCTAGAATCTTATGGAACCTTCTACATCAATTTTACAATAAATTACTCCATTTGAAGAGTTTGACATGAATTCTTCATCTTGAGGGTCCAAATATGAAATTAAGGTGCATAAATGACTATTTTGCCCTTGTGTAGAAGACTCCTCTAGTACTCCAATCACCTTTGGACTTTCATTCTCCATTCCAAACTTGATTTCATCCTTTATGAATACCCTTAAAGCTTGAACTTTTTCATGTGTGCCCTTATCATTGGTCATTTGTATTTTGGTTGTTCATAATGCTTGGTTCTCCCTTAGTTCATATCATTCCTTTCTTCCTCACAAAGATTTGTCCTTAAATCTTGACCTATATCAAGACAAAAAGAAAGATAAGAAATAACAAAAATAACTCTAACACCATACTTATGTTGTAATTTCTCTTTATAGCAATTGATCCTTATAGTCAGTAAGAAAGAAACATCTTTTTTCATAAGTAACTTAGATCACCTTTGTATTAAACACTTCATATATGTCTAAATCTTTCCATTACAAGTTGTATGTATTCCTTTAAGTTCTTACAAGGAAATTTCTTTTATCTAGTATGAATAAATATTAAATTATCAAAATTTTGCAAAAAGGAAATAAAAACACTAGACAAAGAAAAAATAAGTTTGTTAGAACTAAAATAAACCTTTTGGTACAAAGGTACAATCATAGGCTATTTAGAAAATAAAGCATTATTTACTCTTTTCCATTATCACACCTCCTTTTTCACTCTTTTCACTCTCTATCTCTCTATTTTCCCACTTACTCTTCTCTCCTTTTCATACGCCTCTCATCTTTTTTGTGCATCCACTCATAGCTCTCCTTTTCCACTCTTTGTTGACACCTCTCATTAGATTTCTCATGACTCTCTTTTTACTGTGTAATTCTTTCTTTTTTCTCTCATACGCACACACACACACACACACACACTCTCTCTCTCTCTCCCATAAACTACTTTTAGTGATAAACGTGAAAGCATAATTTTCTAACTATTCATATCAAAAGAATATTTACTTGTAAACTAATCATGTTTGGTTGCATAGGTAGCACATCACAAAGTATCTCATCAACATATTTTCCCATAGGAAATTACATAAACACTTGTTTGGTAATGCTAATCTCTCCACAATCATTTAACTATTACAAGTTATAAGGCTTGGGATACTTCAAAGTATGTAATCCCAATTTAACATATTAGCAACATTAGTATAACTCTCACCATTAATAATCATGGTACACACCTTATCCTTCAGAAGGCATCTAGTATGAGGAATACGTTTATATTGCTTTTCATCATCATCATCCTTAGGATACATATTTAATTGTCTCATTGTAACTGACATATCATCATCTATGAGGCTTTCAATTTTAACATTAGAATAATCCTCTAATGGTGGCATCTCATCATCGCTTGAGCTAATACTTCATATATCACCATTTTATAACACTATTATAGTTCCTTTGTTTGGGCATTAGGAAGCAACATGTTTGAATCCTTGGCACCTAAAACATGTAATATCATATGACCTAGAAGGAGTTTTAGTTTTGATTTTACCTGTAGAAATAATAATAATAAAATCTTTTGGCTTTGTCTCCTCTTTTATCTTTGCAATAACTTTATTGTCTTTCTGATCACACTCCCATAAAGAATAAGATTTAGTCCCTCTAGAATTGATTAACTTTCCTCATTCATATAACGTTGCACTTCAACTACATAATTAATTTCTTTATTCAAGCTACCATCAAACTTAACAATGGTAGTCTCTTGGTCCTCTTCTATATTAGCTCGTGTCATGATTATTTCCATCTTTTGGTAGCATTCTTTAACACTCCTCAAAAATTGTGTAGGCCTTTTAAGTTGATTGTGCAAGTTTCTATAATAACAAGTTGGCACAAGCCTCTTTCATATGTTGTCCTTCATCTATTGCCATATAAAGATGAATTTTTCTCTATAATGCCTTCTAAAAACTACTAATTGGTTCTACCAATCTAATGTATAGTCCACGAATTCAACAACAGTAAGCTTGACCTTTTTCTCTTCAGAGTAGTTATGGCAATCAAACAAAAAATCTACCTTCTTGTCCCATGCTAGATAGGCTTCAGGATCACTCTTGCCATGGAAAGCTAGGATCTTCATCTTTATGCTCCTAAGGTTATTGTCTTGCCTTTTACGCCCTTCGTTGCTTTCATCAATGGATTCATCATCTTCGTTATGCCATCTTCCTTTACAGACTTGTCTATGTATGTTTTGATTGGTGTTGTTGGTGATGCTAGCTTGGCTTTTTTCTATTATCACCATCCTTTCTTATACCTCTCGATGCCTATTGAATAATTGGGACATCTTATCTTGCATAACATTTATAAAAGCACTTCCATCTGGGATCTTGCTTAATTTCTTTCAAATTTTCCAAGTTAAAAGGCCAAGAAAATAAAGAAAACCTCATAAATAACACTCCGCTACATGTTTAACATAGAGGATACAAACCTTTCATCGATGGTGGTATGGATGAGACTCATGAAGTTGCCTTTACATTTATATCCCAAAAAAGTATTGAGGAAAATTAGTGAAATACTAAATGATATGGTCCAAATTGACTATAATACTAGTTTCCAATAATGAAGCAAGTTTGCTTGAATTATTGTGACAGTTGATCTTAATAAGCCATTACTTAAATTGATTTGTTAAATTTAGTTTATACAATATGAAAAATCTGCCGAGGGTGTATTACAATTATTAGCATTATGGACATGTTAATGAATTTTGTCTATATAAATAAGTTCAAGAGAATGGTTATCATGGCAAATAGGTGATAGAGGCAATAACAATGGTGCTGGTGAGACACGATGATTCCAAATTTGGAAATTAGATGTAGGTGGTTAAAAAAGGGAAGAGAAAAGGTAGAAAGGATGATGAAGAAATTCAGGGGAATAATGGGACTATTTAGGGAGATCATAATATAAGATTAGAACTAAATTATAAGAGGAGATTCGACAATTAGATCAAATTATCTTTTTAAAGATTGTTGAAACCAATAATTGAGGGGGCTAGGGCACATAATTTACAAGCAAATTAATATATGGGTCAAAGGAGATATACCTATTTAAAGTCAACTTTTAAGTCCTTAAATGGTAAAAAGGGTTAGATATGCCAATGAAGGCCATATAGCCCAATAAGTAGGCCTTAGATGAAGGTTTACAAAAATAACTTTTGACACCTTCTAAGGCGGTTATGAATTTGGAATCTTGAAAACTTGTTGCGACTAATTTTCAATCGGTTCTATGAAAGGATAAGGGTGATATGGAAAATGCTTATGACTTTGTCTTATTAGACTTGTCCATAAAGTCTAAACCACTAGATAAGGGAAGACTGAATAACATGAATGGGCATAGAGTAAAAAATAAGGTGAAGCTTAAAAAGTCAAAATAGGTAGCTCTCCAATCTTTAAACTGGATGAGGGGGTTTTGGAATTAGTAGTACTTATCAATAGAGTTAACAAATTGGAAGAACGCGACTAGATTCATAATAGCAATGTAGATTATTAGAAACCTATAGATCCCTACATAGAGGACTTATTTGAGAGTGTCATTCTTTCCCTATAGATCCCTACATAAAGGAACTTTTTGAGCTATTGTTAGAGGGATTTGCTAAGACTTGATATTTTAATTAGTCAAACACTATCAATGAGGATTGAAAAGAATTGACAAAGGCTTTTGAGAAGCATTATGCTTATAATTCAAGCTTAGAGGTTACCTTACAAGATCTTGAGTCAGTAAAGCAAAAATTTAGGGAAGGTTTCAATGACTGCCTAAGGAGATGGAAAAAAATGGTCTTTCAAGAAACCACCAGAGCAATTGAGAGGGAACAAGTTAGGATGATTGTTAAGGAGGCATTGTCAGAGCAATTGAGAGGGAACAAGTTAGGATGATTGTTAGGGAGGCATTGTCAGGCATAACACCATAATTAAGGGCATGTTAATAAGGAATTTTAAAGATCTTAAAGAAGTTAGTTTGTAAGCTGAAGAATTAGAGTCTAGATCAAAGGGGCAATATAGGGAAGAAGAAGCAACCCATCACAACCTCAATGAGAGGGGAACAAAATAGTCTATGTGATTGCAGTAAGAGGCCCACGATAGCTCACTTATTTGGGAATGTCTCTGTGTAAGTCATTTAAGAGATTTCAGAAGAATGGAAGGATGAATCCTCTAGCACCAAGACCACCTCTTGATTCATTACCAAGGGGATATGACGCTAACATTTATTGTGCCTTTCACTAAGGAGGCAAACATAATATAAATGACTGCTATAAATTGAGGCATGAGATCTAAGATCTTATAAACAATAAGACTATTGTGCTTCCAAATAGCAAAAGGCTAAGCATAAGTGAAAATTCTCTCCCAAACTATCGTAATGTTTCACTTCTAAACTAAGGGACATTTATAATAAATTCAGGGATTCCAAAAAAGGTTGTCATGGCTACTGTTGAAAAGGTGACTTCCATGAAAGCTACAGTTGTCATTTACACCATTAATTCTTAGAATAGTTCAGATGAGGAAACAAAGGAAGTAAGGAGGAAAATGATGATCAAGTTATGGGAGAAGAGCAATGAGGAGAACATGGAGGAATAAGTGAGCCATTTTATCTAAGTGAAAAGTATGACCCTGATAGAGAGGCCTCCAAGGAACCAAAGGTTGAAACAAAAAAACAAAAAAGGTTGCAGTGAAGGGGAAAAAGGAGGACAACCCTATTTAAAGTTAGTTGAGGAAGATGCTTATTCATATTAGTGTATGAGAGTTGTTTATCACTTCTAAGAGCATAAGAAGGCCATGGTAGAAGCTTTGTCAAATTTGATTATCTTAAAGCAAGCTACACTAAAAGATGTTAATGTTTGGTCACTCATAAAGGAAAAATCACTTTTTAATGAAGAACTATCATCAATGGGAAATGGATCACAATTTCACCTTATTCATAAGGTCAAAGTGTAAGGGAAACACACTTCATGCATGATGGTTAACGATGGATTTGAGATTAATATCTGCCCTTTAAAGTCGTTACACAAGTTTCGGGTGTTGAAGAAAGACTTAGAAATGTCAAACAGTATCACTCGGGCCTACGATGATAGTAAAAGACTAGTTGTTGATGTATTCAAAACTATGGTGAAAATTAGGATTGTCGAAGTAATAATGGAGTTTACAATATTGGACATCCCTATCACCTTTTTACTATTATTGGAAAGGTCATGGTATCACTGTTGGGAGGAGTACCATCCATAGTGCATCAAAAGGTTAAGATTCCTTACAAGGGTGAAATTGTGACTATTTGCGCGAAAGTCATGAAAATTATGTCATTATTAAGCATGGTTATCTCGCATCTTAGAGGTTTCAGTGGCAGGAGTTACAAATAAATGGGTGAGATGGGTATTATGAAGAACATTAACTTTCTACTTGGGTAAGGATTAGGAAAGAATTCAATAGGTTTGTCAAAATGTCTCAAAATTCCCACTCAAACTAATAGGAAAGAGTTTGGTTATCATGAAAAAGTTAGAGTTGAGGGATTTATGTGGTCCACTGTCTGATTTCTTTATATAGAAAAGAGAGGTAGTTAAAGGAATTGAAAAAGAGTCTACTGAGGAAGAAGAGAAACAAGTAAAAGATGAAACTATGGATGATCTCAATAAGGCATTCTTTCATATGGGAGTTGGGGAAATGAGTTATCTAAATTATCAGGATTGATCTAGCAACAAAAATGAGAAGAAAAAGAAGAAGAGGAAGAAGAAGAAGATGATGATGATGATAATGATAAAGGGAAAACAAGATGTGGAAGCGAAGAACACCACAAGTGTATATCATTTTATAATTCTTTATGGCCCTAAGACCACTTGGCCATGGAATGATAAATGGAAGATATATGAAGAAGAACATGAACAGTATTTGCTAGACCAAAAGTTTTCGACAATGAGTAAAGATCATAAGGGGAAGTAACTTGGTTTGGTGAATCAAGATACACCCATAGTAGATCCAATATATCGAGTCGTGCAAATTCACTGAGGGGACATATATAGGGTTGAGTTTGGTTGACATTAAGAATATGATTATGAGCTTCATTGAAGACATGGGTGATGGTGAGAAGGCATGGGGATAGGCACCAAACTTTGAGAAAGTTGTTGTCTCTTGTCTCTTTAAAGACGATGATGTATTTCTTTCCAAGTTTAAGGTAATGAATGATAAGTTTGCTTACTTATGTAATGTGTTCCTTAATGGTAGTGTGCATAACATATAACATTTCATAAGCATATTTAATATTAATTTTATACATACCACTACATTTAATATTAGCACATAAAAAATTTTGAAAATCTTTCTTATTGTTAGTGATACACGTAAAAAAGAACAGAGAAAGTTTGAATAATTATTTAGAAAATACCATAAGGTCTTTGCTTGAATGTCCAAGGATATGCCAAGGGTTAACCGATGAATAACTAAGCATAGAATTCCAATTTATCCATATATAAGGCCAACAAAGCAGAAACTTAGAAGAAAAAGACCAAAGTGGGCTTAGTTGATTAAATAAGAGGTAACAAATCATTTGAATGCAAAGTTCCTCAAGATAGTCGATTACCCTAAGTGGCTAACTAACATAATATTACTACCAAAGAAAGATGGGAGAGTAAAGATTGTGTTGGCTATAAAGACCTAAAATAGCTTATCCCAAGGATGATTTCCCTTTGCACATGTAGGTAGATAGTATGGCGATGTGTATAACGTACTTTTTCATGGATAGGTTCTCATGCTATAATTAGATCCTTATAGCAAACATTGACATGGTAAATATAGTTTTTATCATAGAGTAGGTGACTTATTGTTACAAAATGATGCCCTTTGGATCAAAGAATATGGGGACAACACATTAGCAAATGATGATCGCCCTATTTCATGGCTTCATCCATGAACAAGAGGAGGGGTACGTGGACGACATGATGGTGAAGTTTGAAATGAGGGAAGGGAACTTTAAAACTTTAAAGAAATTCTTAAAAAAGGTTGACCAATACAACCTAAGGCTTAATCCTAAGAAGTGTGTGTTTAGAGTTACAATCGATAAGTTGTTGGGATATGTGAGAAAGAAGTGTATTGAAATGGACCTGGACAAAGCAAAAACTATTCAATATATGCCTACACTTAAGATGAAAAAGGAGGTCTAAGGTTTCCTAGGCTGCCTCTAGTATATTAGTAGGTTCATAACAAGGCTTACTCCAATTTATGAGCCAATTTTCAAGTTATTAAAAAAGGACCAGGCTGTGAAATTGAATAGACAATGCCAAAAAACTTTCAAAAGGATACAGGAGTACTAGATCAAACCACCAGTATTGAAATACCTCAAGTTGTGAAAGCCTTTGATTTTATATCTCATAGTAAAAGAGAGCTCAGTGAGGGCAATCCCGGCTCAAAAGGATGAGATAGGGAAAAAACATAAATTCAATAATATGTTACTCCATTATAAAAAGAGGTATAACCATGTAGATAAGGCTTGCTTAGAACTGGTATGGATAACTAAAAAGTTGAGGCACTTTTTCTAGTCATACTGTATTGAAGTTATGTTGAAGCTTGATCCAGTTAAATATTTGCATAAGGCTTCTTCCTTAATTAGAAAGTTAGCAAAATGGTTGATACTATTAATGAAATTTGACATTAAGTATATGACTAAAAAGGTTATTAAGGGTCTAGCAGTTGCTGAATACTTGGCCTAGTAGCCTTTTGAAAAGAAAATAGTCGAATTTCCTTAATTTCTAGGTGAAGGGTTAGGAGCAGTTGAGCCCTAGGGTTGGAGGATATATTTTGATGTAGCAGTGAATAAGAAAAGAGCTGACGTGGATGTAATTCTACTATCCCTAGAAGAAGAGCTTTCACCTATGGTTGAGAAGCTCAATTTTAAAGTAACTAATAACATGGTTGAGTGTAAAATCTATGCATTTGGGTTGTAATCTTTGATGCAGATGAGGGTAAGACTAGTTGAAGTTTTTAAGGACTCATTGCTATTTTTCTCTCAGGTCATAAATGAATAAGAGTTGAAGGAGGAGTGTTTAAGCCCATAGTTAGAACACTTAGAAAGACAGATCTAGAACTTCTAGAGAGTTGTATTTCATCATCTACCACAGGAGAAGAATGTGATGGCCGACGCCTTAACTACTATAGTTTATATCCAAGATGGGCCAAAGAAAATGACAATAAAGCCATTGCTTACTCTTAGATCTGAGACATCATGCCATGTTGGTAAATAGCACATAAGTAATAGTAGAAAATCATCCATGGTGTTGTGATGTGCAAAGGTACTTAGAGAAGGGAGAATACCTTTAAAGGGCTAAAAGAAAGGATAGGGACGTGATTCAAAGACTAGCATCACAATTTATAGTACATGATGACATAATGTACAAACGGATATAGGATGGAGTCCACTTGAGGTGTCCGACAGAGGAGAAAAGAAACGAAATCATTAAAGAGGTGCATGTAGGGATTTATGGCCCCTATGTGAATGGGAAAGCATTGACAAAGGAAATTTTTAAGATGGAATATTACTGGACCATTTAAAGCAGGATTGTATTTACATAGCTCAAAGTTATTACAAGTTTCAAGTTCACGGTAGCCTCGATAACCTACCTCTAATGGAATTACAGAATTTGATGTCACCTTAGCCATTTATAGCTTAGGTATTAATGTAATCGAAGAAATTAAGCTAGCTTCCATAAAGGGGCATAAATACATTATGGTAGCAGTGGATTACTTTTCAAAATGGGTAGAAGTTGAGGCCTTCAGTAAGCTGGGGGCACAACAAATGGCTTGGTTCATAAAAAAATCTCATTTATTAATATAGTGTGCTACATCACATCATGATGGATAATAGGGTTCACTATCAGGCATAAGTCAAAATACTCTTAAAAAGTATGAAGTAATTCATCATAAGTCATCACCTTATAGACCACAAGCCAATAGACAATAGAGGCAACTAATAAGAATGCTAAGAACATCCTTGCCAAGAATCTAGAAACTTATTAAGATTGGTCCAAAAACTTGCCTTTTACATTATGGGGCTACCAAACCATGACAAGGACATCAATAGGAATAACATTGTATTCCTTAGTGCATGGGATAAAGGTGGTGTTACTAATTAAAGTAGAAATGAAGTCCTTATAAGTATTAGTTAAGATAGAAATTCCTGAGTAGATTTGAGCAATTAGCCCCATTGGACGAGAAGAGAATGAAGGTTATCTACCACATCCAATTGTGCCAAGCCAGGGTGTCCCCCACTTTTAATAAGGAAGTCAAGGCGAACATCATAAGGTCAGTGATTTGGTGTTAAAGGTGATCAAATTATATACACAAGATCCCAAAGAAAGTTCAAGCCATATTGGGAAGGTTCTTATGTGATCAAGCAAATATATTCAGACGAGGCAGTGAAGTTATTAGACATAGATGTCAATAAGTTATCTAAGCCAGTAAACATAGATAGTTTGAAGAAGTACTTCGTGTGACGTTGCAAGAAAAATAAATAAACATGTTAAGTAAAAAATTTAAAAGGGCAACCTAAGCAAAAATTAGGGCATAAAAAAAAAGAAAAAAAGGAAAAGAAAGAAGAAGAAGAAAGAGAAGTCTCATATGTCGAAAACCCGTAAGGGTGGCTAAGGTAAAAATTAAGACATGAAATAAATATTACAGCAAAGCAAAAATCGAGAAAGAGTGATTGACCACTAGGAATAACAATCAGAGGATGACAGGCCATGAAATGATAGCAAAAGAAACAAGGACAAAAAGCAGGAGCCGAGAAGATAAGGGCAATGGTAAAACAATTAGATGATCTAATGTGCCATTATTGAAGGTAGTGATAATATATTTAATTAATATATAATACACAAAATATAATGGTTCACGTTAAGCATAATATTAAAAAGTAATATTTTACATAATCAATACAATCTTTTGTTAAACATTCTATTAAGCTAAAATGAAATATAAGAGGTTCTTTTTCATATATGTTCCTTCTAAGAGTAGGAATATGCCTCGAGAACAGCTAGAAGGGTTGTAATAACAAGAATTTATTTCCAAAAAGCCAAAAAGGTTGCAATGACATAAGATGATGCTTTAGTGTGCCCAAAAGGCTAAAGGTAGAACTGTTATATAGAAAAGTTTAGGCCACTTCTAATAGATTCAAAAACATTAATAACTACAAGAAAACTACTGCTAAATATACAAAATACATCGGTATTTGCTAGAGAACTGTTAAAACATATTTAGTACCTGCTAGATAGTTGTTATGACATCCAATACCTGCTTGAGAGCTATTAAAAGCGCATTGAACATACAAAATGCACCGGTACGTATGATGTTGGACTAGGATAGTTAATCCTAAGTCTTGGACCTCTTTTAATCTTGACAAAGGAGATTGATCAATTTTAATGTTTCAATTAAGTGTTGTTTTATAGTTTTTAGTTAGTCTTTAAATTGGAAGTTAGATGAAGTTCATAATCTCTAAAGAAAGCAAAGTGTCTCCTAATTCACGGTCGTAACTTCAAATATCGTGACCACGACTTGGATTAAGGGAGGTTGAAAATTGGACAGGCGAATTCGCAGGCCATTTCTCTATCGCGATTCATCTAAAGATGGAAGTGCCAAAGTCACAGACGAATTCGCGGTGTTTGTCACACCTCAGTCGCGACTGCGAATTTCAAAGTAACTCAAGAGGGAATCAAGTTCACAACCACAATATGACAAACGTCCTAGATGACCGTTGGAAGACAAAAATCACGATGGCAACTTATGGGTAGGGACCGCGAATCATGAAAAAGAAGATGAACATTTTGACAGATGAATTAGCGTCCTAAGTCACGCCCTGTACAAGAAAAATCACTACTGCTACTTTTTGTGAGCAGGTGAAAGGCAACGACTATATTTTCCTGGTGAACCAATGAAAAGATGACACGTGAACTAGTCGTTAGATAAAAACAGGGATTTTTGCCATAATTTTGGGCTTCCGTATGGAAATTGGAAAATCTCTATCGCCAAAGAGTAGTAACGACTACGAATGAGGCCTGATAAGAATTTAATGCAAAATCTGTCTAGCATACTTTGAAGATTTTCTACTAGTTTTATTGCAACATCTCTTTGGTGGGTAAAGGCTATAAATACCTCACAAAATATATGTAAATGTAAGAGAATTCATTAATTTGTAACCAAGCTCTTGCAATTTTGCTACTCAATCTTTTCTATTCTTTAAGCGATTGTTTTGTGTGAGCATAAACACCATTTGTAAAGGTTGTAGTGTGAGCCTATAAAAACAATAAAGAGAGGTTGTAGTGTGAGCCTATAAAAACACTAAAGAGAGGTTGTAGTGTGAGCCTTAAAAGCACATTGTGTAAAGGTTGTTGCGTGGGCCTTAAAAACACATAGTGTAAAGGTTGTTGTGTAACCTTGAAAACACAAGTGCAAAAGTTAAGTGTGAGCTTAGAAACCCCATTTGAAGTTAGTGGAACACCCAATTGCAAAGAATTTGGGAGTGGATGTAGGGTCGATTATACCCGAACCACTATAAATTGTGTGCCTCTTTCTCTATTTTTCTCTATCTCTTTACTCCAAATTTTTTTTATACACCAATTCAACCCCCCTCCCCTCCTTCTTGGTGCCTAGGACCAACAACCCTAATTGTTATTGGTGAAATATTACAATTCATGAGAGGAATCGTAACAAAAAACAAACATTTAGATCTTGTACCTTACGATTAATGAACCATTTTAAAGCTGCATAATGCTTATGACTATAATAATATATAAATTGACACAAATTGTTAATAATGAAAGTAATATTAAGTTTGGTAATTATGATAAATTATATAGCACCAATAAATTATATGTATTATTATTATTATTATTATTATTGTTATTGTATCATTAGTTTCCTTTGCTTGGATGACAATAAAAGGTTTGTTATTAAAGGAAAGAAGCTTGGTTTGGGTTCTTCCATTCGAATTCTATCTAATAGGTCACATATATACTTTTGTTGAGAGCCAAGTGTACCAATAAATTGTAAGAAAAATTATAAGTCAAGAAAATAATGAAGGTAGTCAAGTCTCGAATTAGGAACTATTGTTTCAACTTATTAATGACTTTATGACAGTACTATAATTAGAACCTATGATAACCAAAACATTTACATATACCAAAATGAAAACAACATCCATTGCTCACCTAAAAATAAACAAAGAATGATCTACCTTTGAGGTAATAAAATTTAAGGAAAGCAAATATTGACTAAAGACTCATAACCATGCTTGTGAGGTTTGCTTTAATTGATATAGAGATTGATTTAATTGGCACATATAATCTTTTTTGGAGGCATCAACAAATCCTGAAGATTGAGCCATAAAAGTTTTCTCAGTGAGGTGACCATAAAGAAAATGCATTGACACATCTAATTGTCACATGTCCAACATTTCATTATTATAATAACTAGAATTGTTCAAATCAGTACTGATCTAATCACATGGCTGAAAGTCTCCTTGTAATCTAGACCAAATTTTTGCATGAATCTCATAGCAATAGGGCTAGCCTTATATTTAGTAATGTTGCCATCTAAGTTTCTTTTGATAAGATAGACCTAATTTCTTCCTATAATGATAGTTTCCAAAGGTTTTGGAACCAAAGCATAAGTATAATTAGTAAGGAGAACATTTATTTCCTTAGGCATTACATTATTCCATTCTTATAATTTACTAGCTTAACTAAATATTTGAGGTTCTATGAGTAAAAAGTTTAAGAAGGATGGATTGTGAACAATATTGTCAGCTTAATGCCTTTTGAGCGTGGTTAGTCTAAGTTGCATGTGATGTGTTCAGTTAGTTATGGAAGAGGGATGACGGTTTAAAGGTTGAGAATATGAAGTGAGATCAATAAGAATATTTAGGCCAGGTGAGGATGATGAAGATGGGATAAGGGAGGAGTTTGAATTCAAATTATGAATGTTACATGGTGAGGGAATTGATTGATAAATTTTATCCACATGATAAGGTGGTTGTGTAAAAGTAGATGAATGAAGGAAAGTGAGAGGTGAAGCCACCTATTAAAAATTATCTGAATGTGGAAAAGGTTAGGTAGCTCTAGGTATATAAGGTGGATTTGTATTAGCATTATTAGTGGTTGGTAAGTGTTATGAATGTGGGTAACTTGTCCCAAACAAATATGTAATGTTGAAATTAATGCTAAAGATATATTAACAAATTAAGTAAAGAACACTCTATTTCCCAATAATAGTTGTAGATAACTTATATCTATCAACATTAATTATAAAGAATTAAATTTTGTTTAAGGCAAACCTAAGATTAACAAAGTTAATTCTAAGTTTAGGTTTAAACTAGTTTGAATGTACTAGGACTTCACTTGATAAATTCACTAAGTCCTTTTAATAACCAATGAATAGAATTTTCTCATTAGAAAATCATAATTATATTCATGATAAAAGTGTCCTCTTACACATTATTGAAGGCCTATTTATAGTCATTATAATGTTTCACTAATTAAAAGTAAAACATTATAAGAAAGCTTTAAAATAGTAAAAAAAAAAAATTAGTGATGGACTTAAGTCTATCACTAAATATTAATGGACATGTGACAAAATGGCAAAGACATGTAATTAGCAATGGAATAATGATGAACGACAAAAAGAAATTAGTTGTAGAGTTGGAATCTGTCATTATTCCATCACTAACTTTGGCACTATTTTATGGCATGAAATTTAGCAATAAGATAGTTAGGGATAATTTTAGCAATGACACAATATTTGTCGTTGTATTTGGATTGTGTATAAAGCGACAAATTTGATCCATTGCAAAGTGAATAAGTGAAATAATTGCCATTTCACTTATCCTTAGTAACAGATTTCATCCGTCGCTAAGTACATTATATGCGTAGCAATGGACAAAGTTCATTGCTAAGTTAATAAGTGAAAATTTCACTTATACTTAGCAAACGACTTTTCTCAAACTAAATTAGAATGTTAATAGGGTGTTTAACTTCGTCTCCTAGCTTTATCCCCTGCATCTTTCATTTTTTGCACTATTTCTCTCTCTCTCTCTCTCTCTCTCTCTCTCTCTCTCTCTTTCTCAACCTTTCTTCCCTCCCATTCCTATTGCATTTATCTTGCTTCCATTCTCACTCCCTCTCGCACTTTATTTCTCTCACTCAATTTTCCTCCCTCTTGCTCTTATTTTGTAAATTCATACCTTATCTCTCTTGGTTTTGCTTCGCGTCTCTGCAACTACTATCGCTCGTCAATCTCTCTCTAAGTATGTTTGCCCTTTAATGTTATTAGTTTGTCCCTTTAATTTTTAGTTTCTTTCTATTTTAAGCCTAAAAATAAATGTTAAGGTTTTTGTTATTAGTAAAATTATTGTGCTCCATTTTGAATTTGAGGGATTTTTCAACTTTGGTGTTTTGGTACATTTATTGTTTCCATTTTTACTTTTTTTAACTTATCTTAGATCATTGTATTTGTAAATGGAGTTAGTTTCATTAAAAATGGATAGGTTATTTCTACAAATTAGTCAAGATTTTGATTCCCCCATTGCATTTATTTAGTTACAATTAGAAATCTTAAATTCTTATCTTATATATCTCAAATTTTATGTGTTTCTTTTGTTTATTATTAAAATATGGGTTTGGTTAATGTGCTACATGTTTTGTTGGATTTTGAAAAGTGCTTATTATTAAAATGTGATTATTTTTTTGTTTGATTTCCAATTGTGGTTATGAATTAGCATATTAGAAATGAAAAAAAAAAGAGGGAATTTGTAACGATTGAAACATAAGAAGAAAGAGAAATCAAATTCCCTAAAATTGGATTTCCAATTTTTTGTTATTTGTTAGGTGTTTTTTGTTCTTTCCTCTATTATTTTATTTGTGTAGTGCATGACATGTTATGGGTATTGACGTTAGTTAATGAAATGTGTTGGGTTTATGATTTATTCAGCTATATGTATTTTTGATTCAACAACTAAAGTTTGAATTTTTGCTTAACCAAAAAATGATGATTTTTTAATTATATTTTAAACTTTTCTTCCTAAATGACTATAACTCATCATAAGTTGTGTATAACCTCTATTCTATGCAATTTTGAGTGGTCATTGTACCTATTTGAACTGAGGAATTAAAATTTGAAATCTATGGGAATAATAACCCTTAGATGTTGATCTAAATTCTCAAATTTCTAGTTTCATGGTCTTTGTTAATAGAATTGATACAAAGAACTAAGAATATTAGTCTTAAAGGTTGTTTATTTACGTAATGGCCTTTGTGTTTGCTTATACTAATGGTTACTTGTTTTGTAAAGTAATTGCATGAGGATCAAATTATAAGTAATATGAATGATTAAAATTTCACAATGATCCTTGTAAGTATTGTAAAAGTATTTGGTAGCTACCCATAAATCTTTATATATGGGTTGTCCTTATAGATTGATTGTATGCTCATGAAATGTATATGTTAAAATAAGGTCTGTAAGGCCAAACATGGATAGTTTTAATATCTTTGGTGGCACTATAGTTCACTAGTTCTCTTCACCATCTTGTAAAGCTTAGAAAATATGAAACATCATCTAGACATTACTTTTGCCTTTAATTTATAGAATTCATTTGGGCCATATTTTTGCACACGAGCTAGTGACTCATTTTACGAAACTACAATTTAAAAATAATATAGTTTTTTTGGAAGTATTTTGTTTACCAAACCCATCTTCTCTATTTTATTTCAAAATTCAATTAAGAATTAAATGGAGAACATGAAAGAAAGTAAGAGCTAATGGAATTCTTTTATAGTGCTTTTTTGTATTTCTTATAAAGATAGTGAAAACAATTCATTCTTTGTATGCTTTGTTGTGATATATGCTTTGCATTATTGCTCTTTCACCTTTGAGTTTTAATATATATTGATACACTAAGATTTTTCCCATTTTTCTTTCTATATATGTTAGTTACATGAATAGTTTCATAAGTTTA
The DNA here is from genome assembly GCA_949677035.1 of Omphalea diandra. NCBI lineage: Eukaryota > Viridiplantae > Streptophyta > Magnoliopsida > Malpighiales > Euphorbiaceae > Omphalea > Omphalea diandra. The sequence continues at coordinate 4,359 of CATIWR010018639.1, read as the reverse complement.
TTCCTCTATAGTCTTGTCTTTTTTCCTACTAGTTTCCTTATTTTTTATATTTAAAAAATGTAAATAATGGAATTAAATTTTAGTTGTGTTTTCATGTAAAAAAAATATTACTAGCAACATTCCTTTTGCAGAATTAGCAATACATAGCCTATGAAAAAGAAGAATTAGCAATACATAGATCATTGGTCACGTGAGTAACTATAAGTTTTTCTAAAATGAATAATTAAATCTTTCTCTTTGCTTAATAATTAATTAATTAATTTAATTTTTTAAATAAAATCTATTTAACTTGTCACCAAATTACAAGATAGTTTCCATGAGTTATATAATATAGTTACTCAACTTGAGGAGTGCTCAATAGAGCCATGTTAGCTCGATCATAAGGAGTCATTCTTTCAAGCTGCAAGCAAACAAAAAAAGTTTTGTGTACGACTTGGACTAGTTTGCACCTACTTTCTTCAGTTAGTGCTTATCATCATCATCATCAACTATTACTTCTTATGGTATATTTGAGGAGGATTTATGAGCTACTATTGTTCAGGAGACTTAATAGGAGTTTTAGGTGCATATGAATGAGCAAAGGCAGTCTTTCCAGTAGTAGATGGATGAGTGGAGGTAATAGATTGATAAAATGCATAGCCTCATTAGGCAGCTAGCCTATGACACTAATTGGTAGCACCTCCTCATTATGATTAGCCACCCACTGTTGATGCAGCTATGAACAACACTGTAGAGGGATCATAGTGATTTTTTTATGCTTTTTATGTATATGATTATTTATAACTTATACTTTATACATTGTTTATATATTATACTTTATGATTCTATTTTTATTTAAAATTTGTGATATAAATTCATGTATTTTTAATGGTAAAAAAAAAAAAAAAAGAATTTAGTGGCCCTTGTATAAAATAAGAAAGTGTTTTTATGAAATGTTTAGATCTATCTTAGCTTGAATCCATATCTCTTATATATATTATCCTAATAATCTAAATGAGGCAAATGAAAGCTAAAAATGTTTATTGGCCAATTAGTATAAATTTTAGATTCAAGGTATCAAAGAACTTACAAATGGGCATTAACCATGAGTAATTAGGCTTCCTATGTGTTCTAGAAGCCTTTAAGCCTTCTCATTCCCTAGTGTTGGCATAGTCCAAAATCTAGGTCATCACATTTTGTCTCTTTATTCTTTGTTCTTCCCTTTTGCCATCATCCTTACCTCCTGTCATTTTGCAGATGGCTTTCCTAATTTTCATTCAAACTCTCTTGACTTATACTTTTATTTGTTATATATTTTTATGCCATAATTTTTAGCTACCACCCTTTTAAGTTTTTTACTTGGTTAAGAATTTTCTATTTTTTTTATTATCTTTTCTTATTTCTCTTCTTTTTTTTTTTGTGCACTAATTTTTGCATAAGTTGCCTCTCAAGCTTTAAAGATAGCAAGCTTATTTTCTTTTGTCACTTCCTAACATGAATTATTTCTTTAGCCTATATAGTTTTACTAGCTTAGAGAAGTCATTTTAATCCATATTTGATAACTTCATAACACCACTTAAATATATTTATTTAACCATATAACCAGTATCCAATGAGATTTCATCTCCATTTTTATGGGCAACACTGTTTCCATGCCCTATACTAAATTGTTAAACGTCATTCTAGTTGATGTTCTAGTTATTGTTCAAGACCCCCATAATGCAAATGACAATTTTTCTATCCAGTCCTTATAGGTTTCCACCATCTTAGTAAAAACCTCTTTAACATTTTTATTAGTTGCTTTGACTGTGGTTGCATGGCAATGACTTATGATGGTCACCCCATGTTTTTCTAAGATTGTTCCAACCTCAACCTAAAAATGCAGCTTATTATTTATCACAATGTAATGAGGCACCCCATAACTATAAATTATGTTATTTTCTTTGATCAAACCATTTGATTTGCCCTCAACTTATTGTAGGCATCAGCTTCCACCCAATCAGAAAAATAATTGATCATTATTGCAATATACTATGCCCATTAACATAAGTTGGTCCCTAACCACATCGATGCCCCAGACTATGAATGCCCTAGGCAAAGTTAACTTCTACAATTCTATAAAAGGCAAGTGGTTGAAGCTGCCATAAACTTGGAATTTGTGACAATTCTTGCAATTCTAATGTAGTCTTATTTCATTGTTGTCTAGTAATAACACATAAAATCTTCCTAGCCAATACTATTCCATTCATATGATGATTTCAAGCATCCTAGGTGGATTTTATTCAACATTCACTTATGCATATTGTCATAAACTGTAATAACCTTTTTCATTTACAAATCATGGAATTCAGGTCCAAAAATACATATGCATAAAGGTTTATTCATCATGCATACACAATACAACATGCATTTAATGTACATATATGTTAACTAATGTTCACAACTAGTGACCATAAACTAGTTCATATCTAGTTGTATGTACATGATACAAGGAGAGAGAGAGTTGAAATTTAGTCGATGACTTATGGTTCATGTGTCTCCATGCAAAACTTTATGCACCAAAGTATCTAAACCCGATGCTTCAGTATGTGAAAAAATATTATTATAATTTGGTGAGTCGTGACTCAATGAATAACAATAATAATTAGATTTTTATGTCACAACCAATAATTAAATATCATCAGAATACATTATAACTATAACAATTGACTATGCAAGTGAAAATGCAATAGATTAATTTTTGTTATTACCTTGCAAGGCAAACACTACTCCTGAGAATTCATGTGATTCAAGTGACAATAGATTTTTGCTGGCCAGCATATACAAGTGAATAATTTGATCAATAACATGTGGGAATAGGACATATTGGTCCATTTTCCAAGTGATTTGTAAGTGTTAGACAAGCTGGTCACAACATCTTTTTAGTTTTATATGCAAGTGTTCATTCACAATGATATACTATGTAATCATTAAGAGCATATAATTCTCACTTGACTTGTATTAAAATGTAAAATATAACAATTCAATCACATATACATGTAATAGAACATAATCTAACCATAAAATTATCACACATACATATTAGAATCTAATTATGGTTTTTACTCACCTTTTGATGTGAACAACCTTTACAGTAGGTTTAGTTCTCTCTCTATGGCTTCCTTAAAGTGTTGAGATCCTAACATTTGATATATAAATGGTTATAAGTATCTCAAAATGATTGTGAATACTTGGTATGCAACTATGACATGATCCATGCAGGTGGACCTAGTGTTTATGCATATTTTCCTTATATGGCAGCTCGACCACACTACATTCTCACAGTAATAACTCTAGATATACTTATCCAAATGACTTTATTTTTTTTTATGTTGAACTAGGATACTCAATCCTAGGTTTAGAACCTCTTTTGATCTTGACAAAGTAGATTAATCATCACTAATATTTCAAATAAGTGTTATTTTTTGCAGAATTCAATCAATCTCTTAAGAAGAATTGAAGAAGTTGATGAACTCCAAAGTGACATGTAAATCGTGACTGCAATCTAGGATTCGCTATCGCGACTCATGTTAGGACATGCTGAAAATCAAGCAGGCGAAATCGCAGAGCCATTCTCAGCTGCGATCCTTGGAAAGAAAGAAGTTAGATTGACACAGATGAATTTGCGGTATAAGTCTCGTTTAAGTCGCGACCGTGAATTTCAAAGAAATTCAAGAGTGAAGCAAGTTCACAACCACAGCTTGACAAGTGTCCCAGAAGACTGTTAGAAGTCAAAAATCGCGAAGACTTCTTACTGGTAGCGACCGCGATCCCTGTGGAAGAAAGTTAACCACTTTGGCAGATGGATTCGCGACCTATGTCGAACCTTTGCAAGAAAACTCGCGACCGCGACTTCTGAAAGTAGGTAAAAGACAACGACTATATTTTCCTGGTGAACTAATAAGAAGCTACCACGTGGACTAGCCATTAGACACAAACGGAGTTTCCCTTGAAGAATTTGGATTTCGCGACCGCGAAAGGCAGTAGCGACCGCGATTTCATCCTGACAAGCATTAAATGTAAAATCTATCAAGCATGTCTCAAAGATTTGATGAGTTATGATCTGCAACGTCTCTTTTGTGAAGTTTGGCTATAAATACTCTACCAAATAGCCATGAAGAAGGTTGCTAACGAATTTATTATAAGTGATAAAAGCTCTCAATCTTTGTTACTCATTTTCTTCATCTTCTTTACAAGTGTTAGGTGTGAGCATTAAACACCAAGTTGTAAGGTTTTGTGTTAGCCTGTAAAAACACTTTTAGAAAGGTTTAAGTGTGAGTCTATTGAAACACTTGAGTGAGGTTTTGTGTTAGCCTAGAAAACACTTTGTTGTAAGGTTGT